>DWPV01002593.1:0-16872 GCA_018251915.1 Urbanus proteus proteus
GTTGTACTTTTGTAGGAAGGGTATCTTCCTGTGTCTCTTACACCTTATTTTATTTTCTTCACGGCTGTCTGGTAGACATCACTATTTTAGTGATAAGACCGCCTATTGTACCTTATATTATGTGTCTTATTTATTACTGTTTTTTATGTGGTATACAATGAAGAAATTTTGTACACTATTTTGTATACTCTGACTCTATAAATAAATATCATCCAAATGTATAAATAGTGTCAATGACCACAATTTTACACAACACTAAAACACTAGGTACTGTTATAAAGAAAAAAGATATAGCTTCTACCATCGTGAATTGTCTACACAGACGAATATTCAGTACTTAAGAAAATCTATTAAAACTTTCCAATTAATAAAGTTTCGATATCTAATCAAAGTGAAACAATTAATTGATTAAATTATACAAATTAAAGTAAGATTCACTCAACATATTGGATGCACGCGAGGTCTAGTTAGCAGATGGCTCTTGAAAGACTAATTTAATTGAATTCTAATTAGATAAGGCTCTGCTCTCTACTTATAAGTATTGATAGAAGAAGTTTGTTAGGTTTTTGTTGTATTTTAATGTTGGTAACTACTTATATTTGATATATTTTAGATAGAGATGGCTGATAATATAATTGTCTATACTATACTATGGAACATGACTTTATTCTTAGAATTGTAATTCTTATTCATTAGGTTGTGAAATTCACAGAAAATCTACTTAGATTTACTTAAACAATAATTATGTATTTACTAAAATAAAATCAAATATGGTTACAAAAACATTCATTTGAAAAACCAACGTTAATTTCAAAACTGTAATCAAATATTTTCAATAAAGCAACACGCGTTTTACAACAACTCCCAATTTCAAATTAAGTAAATAATCACAGTATTTAAATAATTTAAAAATATTTTCAATAAAAAACATAAAATTTTCGAGCCCAATTACAGAGTCAACAAATAATTAGAGGCGACAATAATTATTATTCATAAATCGACCAGACACAATAATCGGTACGCCATCTTGCTAGCGGCGGTGGCCAAATGTTTCCGCTTTAATTTCTCCGGTAATTTGGAGTTTCCGGTCGCAGCCAATCCATCCGTCGGCCGTAATTATATTATTTCGGCAATAAATTATCGAATTTTGAGTACGGGAGTTAAGGACTCACTCCTCAATTTTGGTTACACACAATAGCATGTAACCTAAAGTCGTTTTTGGAAACGATTAGCATGTTGAATAGCTCTTCCTAACATTATTTAATTGAACTGATTTTATATGTAGCTTAAAAATAATAATATTGAAGCATCTGTCTGACATTTTAAGACAACTGCCATTTTCTAATCTCTCTGTGATCTAATTTTGTATTTATGTAAATTGATACACATTATTTTTGTACTTACACAACCAAAACTCAAACTTGTATCAGATGTCAAAACTAAAAGATTGTTAAAATATATTATTGACTTACCAGATCATTATACGTACTTTTGAAAATAGGCTCAAACATTTATCAGATAAAGAATAATTTTTAGTTTACCAAGTTTTTATCTACATACCTATAATAATATATACTAACATCAAAGCTCACGTGATAAACGCATAAGCACGAAGCCTAATTCAATCTCGCCAATCGATAGCGCTTGATTCGATTAATTTCGTTGGAAATTAACGCGGCGGGCATCGGGGTAACGGACGCGGTTGTCATGGCAACTCGCCCCATACGACTCACTAATTACGCCACACTGATTGCTTTTCACTTTTTTTACCCTATGAGAAGATGCCACCCCTCATAGTGTTTCGGTTGTATCGATCCAACGTAATTATGAATGCTTAGTGAATTTAACAAGGTACCAAAAATGATATTGTATTTTTATTTTCCTTGCTCTATAGCCAGGGTTTTAAATGATAACCAAAAAGTTCTCTTGTTGTTAGTGCATTGTAATAACAATTACTAAAATCAAAGGACATAACATACATTAATTACAAAAAAGCTTAAAGCAAAGCTTGAATGACTTTGTCTGTGGACGATGATCGTTTTTTCTTTTATGTAAAAATAACTTTTATTGTTCTTACAGGAATGTCCTTTCAAACGTCATGGGCTTCCATTTCTAAGCAAACTATGGCTTTACTGTTTTCGTACTGCAAGTTTTTCTATATCCAAGTAAGCCTTAACCACCAAGATATTAAATCAAAATCATACAATTTAAGTACTTATACACACATTGAAATAAACACATTCGCTATCTTAGCAGCCCAAAATTCAAAATTGAAAGAATTTTCGAATGCCTTTTCAAATTGGAATCTTTGCACCGTGACTGTGCATTCCAACTTGATGACGTCATGTCGATCGATTGAAGGAAACGGGTCATTACACTGTTTTTATTCGTCACACTGATTAATCAAGTGATTAATTATACAGTTTGTATCGGCCCGCTTTTTTGTACCCTCGACTGATTCAAGGCACCCGTTGTTACAACAAAACAACAGGCTTTGTATGTAAAAAGTAAATTAAGGTAAGGTAGAGAATAAAAAGAGAAACAAAATTTAGTTTTCGAAGATGTAATTTTAAGTGCAGTGTGATATTTAACGTGTTTACTCAAATATAATATAGTATGTACGAGTATAATGCTATTAATGAATAATAAATAATATGTAACCAATGTTTGAAGTATGTATGTATGAAGCATTTTTACATCTAAAACTATCAAAAAAAACATGCAACAAAAAACAAACAAGATTGCAATAACATAACGATAAAATAGTTTAAGTAACATAACTATCCGCCTTACACCATTGATCATGTTACAAGCCTTTCTTTTAATAAAATAATACAATTAATGTATGTATGTAATCATTATTTTGTTTATCCAGACATATTCACAAATCAATAATAATTCCCTAAATCGTTACAGTAACATTACTAATTTTCCTTACTGAAAGTAGGTATAGGCAACTAAATATAGAGATCAAGATCTAATCCACAAACATACAACATATCACCATAAACAAAAAGATTCGCATAACATAACAATCTAAGCAACAATAACATAACAAAACAAATCGATCCATTTCGCAAGACCAGCTGACCATTGATCTGATAGAGCCCTGACCTTGCCCAACACACGCAACGCCGCACTCGTGTTACAGTGCACTATGGAGTGACGGAACTGGCATAGCAAATATACTTTGATTTCTACAATCTTTGTTTGTTTTTGCAGTTCATTTCTATTTATTGTTAATCCTTCTTTTTATAATAAGTCATGAACGGCCTGACATTAACGTCAGAAACTTAAAAAGAAATAAATGATTACAGAATTTGAAGAATGATAAAATAATTGTTTTTAAAATTTGTTTTTTTGTTATTGCGGTTTTATTTTTTATTTTATTTTTAATCTCATAATAAAATTATACAACTTTATTTCAAAGATGTGTAAATTATTTTTTTATTATTTGTCATTAACTTTTCAATTTCATTGTTAACTATCACAATTCAGTTAGGTACTTGAAAAATGTAAATGAAGCTATTGAATGCACTACAGATAAAGTACATCAAATCGATTCAAATCTGCATTAAATACTGTAATTCAGTTGTCATTGCAAGTTCAAACAAAAGCGTTTCACATTGGGTGAACTAGGCTCAATTCTAGGTAATCTGAGTCGCCCTTAATAAAATCTCGTAACGATTAACATTTCAGCAATCACAATAGCCGAATAGCACGCGATGGCTAGCTCACGAAACAAAGAAATAGCTATATCCCTCTGCCTACACCGATACTGCTATTGATTTCATTTTTAGGGTTCTATAATCAATGGTTCTAGCGAAATTCCTAAGTTTACTCTGAATTTGAAAATCGATAATGCCGTAATTAATATTTATTTTCATTATATTGAAGTAGCATTGCATGGAGTCCACTTAATAGTAAGTGGCGAGTGCTACCCAGAAACATTTGACCATAAACAACCCCAAAAAACATCCAGATTTACATAAGGTTAGTCTAGATGAATTGATACCTCTAAGGATTAGTCCTTACGTTCAGACGTCTTAGATAAGTATATCACACCCTTCTGACCAGAACACAGCTACGTTGAACGCTACTGTTTTGGAGAAAAGGCCAAACCACCTTAAAAAGTTATATAAAATTAATATATAAAACAATACATAACCTAATTATTTTCCTTCATATATTAGGCACTTATATCAGAATTGACTATAAGTATAATTATTACTCTTCTTTGTACGGAATAGTTTGCGAATGGAACATAAATCAGATTTAACAATTTTATTTTTCTTTAATACTTTAATGCGGGTTATCACTGCCCATTAAAACTGCATGTGTGTGCGTGTATTGAAAATGGATTTATATTTGATGTGTGTGTCGCAGTCCAGCCGCGCCACGCAAACAATAGAGATTAGAAACTTCACGAAGTTACTTAATGTTTTTAAACAGAAAATATACAGGTAATTATTTTGTTGAATTTAATTTTTATTGACGATGTAATTTTTATTAAATTTTTTATTAAATGTTTTTTTATTATTATTCATTTATTTGAATGTTTTATATTTCATCGATTTATCATTTAAGATTTTTTAAGTTACCTAATTTATTATTTGGTTAACCTTTTTTTAATATCTTTTACATTTTTGGTAAGTTTCTTTCAAATCTTACGTCACTTATATAATACAAATACAAATGAATAAAATGAAGTCTATAAATTCTGTCCACATCACATTAAATTTGATGATCCGCGTAGTGGAGCGGTCACCAAACCGGCCTGACACGCAATATATTACGGGTTCGATTCCCAGCCTTTCGTCTTTATGGCACGTCTTTCCATGGCACCCACATCACTAAAACATCCTGGCATCCGGCATTGGGAGATGGTTATTATTATAATATAAAAAAAAAACTAAAATCAGTCGCGCTGCTACGTAATATTACCCGAACAACATAGACACTACACGAGCTGTCTTTACCACCGCATGCATTCGCAACACATAATTAGTGAATAGGGGTTCGATTATTAATGAGGGAGGTGTGGGGTGGGGGTGTTATCTACTCAAGCTTTTGTGTTCTTTTCTATAGATCAAGCGTATTGATTGTTTAGTCGATACTTAGTCGTTCTTTAATTATAGGGGCTAACTGGCTAAGTGAACACCTCGCTTGACACAATAATGGCGTCTATAAAACGACGGTTATAATTTTCTATAATTATTCATTTGAACACGACAAAGTTTCGACAGTTACGAGACCCATTAAAATTTAATTTGTGGCGTGTTGTATTTTGTGATTAGTTTTTAAAGTACGTTTATAGTTTATAGGTTGGTTGTGTTTTTGGTTTTTAATATCGTTTTTTGTTTTAGCTTTAATCTGTTATAAACTCCTTTCAAATGTATTTTACTACAATACTGATAGAAATATTTGCGGTTATAGGTATATCTGTAGTTATATATCAAAGGTTAATTTTATTCTGGGAATCCATAGAATTTCTATCATTTACGAGAGTAGAGTTAACTAAGTTTGATATATAATCTAGATATGAAGTGTTATTTTGCCCTCAGGAGTACATATTGTCGTTCTTGTGTCTGATCTCATTTGCTTGAACAATCTATCTATTCATCATATATCATCTACCATTTTTTAATCATGTTTCATGCTTTAAAAGCCACGCAATTCTATATACCTATGACTATAATTTAACTTTACTAGTACGAAATTGAAAACATGTAGATATATTCATTATTTATTCAACTTAGAAAGAGAAATTAGATCATATAGAAGCTTACAAATAAAATTAGATAACTACAGCATATTTTTGGAAAAGTTCATAATAAAATTAAAGCGTTAAAATTTTGAATAATAGGCAGAACTTTTTTAAACACTCCGTACACCGTTGTACGATACCTTTATCGCAAATCCAAGGTAAGCTGTCAAGTAACTAGCAATTAAAGATTCGGTCGAACCAACGCTTATTTCCAATAAGACAAGTTTTGCATGGAACAGACATGTGAAGAGACGACCAGTACTTCACTGATTAATAAGATGGGGTTGGAAGCAAGGGGTACACCACCCCACGCGGGCACCCTCGCGCCTTACCCACAAAACAAAAAAAAATGTGACTCATCAACCCACACTAAGAAAAAACACACACTACAATAACGTATTATAAACCAATCAATTCAAATTATAGACCTTAACATAACGGTAAAAGGTTCCACTCTTTTCGTTCAAAGCCATTCTCGATAGTATAATCGTTCATTATCACACACAAGCGAAGATCGCGTATTGTCCAGCACGCAGACATGTATGCGTTAATTATATCGGAAAGTAGTAGGTTGGGGTTAGTTGATTTGATTAATTCTAGTTGGAGTAGCCTTGTTGGATATGCCATAAACATCGGAGTATTCCCAAGCAATCACTAAAAGTTGCTAAAAATGTCTTACTGGATAGGTATGTCTTACAGTTTCATCAGCTTAAAATATCTCGTGATTAATATAGATATCTTCCTCGTTAATACCATCAACAATTAATGACCATTTTATTAGACCCCTCTTTTCTATGAGATTCCATACTTTGCAGAGGTCTAGTTTTTTTTTAATATGCCATTATGCAGACGCATTGAGTTATTTTCGCCGCTTTTTATCCATTGCTAATTTAGAAGCGGTGGTAGATAGGTGGTGATGGATTTAGACATTTAAAAAGAGTTCTTTATGAAACAACTTTGAATAAATCAGATAGGTATGAATTTGAACAAGCGTTAGACCAATAAGTGTTTTTTGTTTACCGATTTTTTACTGTAGTCTAACTAACTAAGACCAATAATTAACTTATCATTATTTTCTTTAACCTCAATTAACTTCCAGAAATTAGTGCGTTCAAACAAATAATATCTGTTATCTGAATAATATTAGTATAGACCATGTTAATCTAGTCATAGATTTATGAGGACAAATTCCTCAGTTATTGTATCATATCACCCACACGAGTGCTGTCATGGGCAAGCCCGAAAAAGCTATTTTTAAGTATACTTTTGAATGATATTAAATTTTAATAATATTGTTACGGACTTGTTTCGATTATCTTGTTAGTCAACATTTTGGTATATCCAACCCAGGCATAAAGTATTCTTATTCATAAGATTTAAAACAAAGTATAAATTACCTCTTAGATTTTTTTCCAATCGGTCATTTAATTACACCAGATAAAAATCTAAGTACCCCTAAATACCAATAACAGCTAAATAGGAAATAAAATAAAACGATTGCCCCAAATAAGGTAACTCGGAGCGCCCGTCCATCGGAAGTAGTTCGCGAGTCTTGGCAAATCGCTCCAAATGGCGTAAATGGCTGGAGTATTCTAATGCCTATAGCTGTCTGTTAAATTCCACACTTATTGATGTTTTTTCGGAGCAATATGTTTTTAAGAAGCTCAGTATAAATGTCAAGTAGATAACATAAATAAAATGGGTACGCTTGATGTTGACTAATATAGAGTAGGTACAACCAATTTTATAAACTGTAACATTAAGTAGGTGTATTTAGGAACAGCATCTTCATACATTTTCTGTCTTATTACTATACATATTTATTTCTACATTACTTTTTATTGAGAATAAGGCGTTCTAATTTAGTAATGTCTAGGCTATTGCAATGTATTTGAAACCGACATGTCCATGACAAAAACAAAACTATCCTAGAGAAGGGCTATAAGATTGTAATTGTATTTATTTATACATCGTAAATAAATGTTTTAAAATACTGTTTCGTTTTAAATAATTATCTCATCAATTTTGTCATAGCCAGACATAAATATCTTATGTTTTTCTATAACCGTAACCTAAAATTGAAAAAAGTATAAAAATTAGTTTCATGTTCGGAGTTATTAGCATTTGAACAAAAAGACAAACGAGCTCGCAATTCTTTTGTGAGTGCAGGGAATAAAAATGACAAATACCGCAAATGAAGCGGCGACACGACTTATGGGCAATTAATATGGTTTTGCAGCGTTTAGCTCTGTCGTAAGTAAATAATGAAATGTATACCGTCTTCAGGCTTCCACAATACTAGTCCACGAAGCTTTGCGTGTTTAATATTACCGAAAAACGAGAAAAAAGTGCTGAAAAATTTTTATTATTGACTGAGCCTGGCTCGATACGGAACACTGACAAATTGCTACGGTTTTTAAGCAAAATTTTCTTGTTCTCTTTGAATTTAGAACGAATTTTGTTGCAGCGCAATCGCAATAAATATTTTTTTTAATTGCATGTTCGCGGATACCGGTTAAATAGTGTTGACGTATCAGGCGATTCGATGCTCCAAGTTGCCTTATAGTTTTACCGAATTTCCCTCCATAAATTGGCCAAATTTACGAAAACTTTCCAGGTATTCTTAGCGCTCCGGAACTTTGGAAGTTTTTTGGATATTTGCATTTCAATGTTTAATAGACACATAAATAATAAATAGTTAATTTAAGTGTATTTTTAGCATTGCTTTACAATCTGTATTTTATTTTCAAAATGGCCGCTTTTCGTAAGTGCACGTTTTTAATTTTATTTTAAAAATTAATTTTCGTTCAAGGATATTCTGAAAATCTTTACCAATATAAATTTATTCATAAATAAATAAAATAACTTACAACACATCTTGCCTCTATTAAAATAAACACAAACAAAATAAGTAAAAATAAAAATTCAATCCAAGAAATGGGACCTTGATTTTGATACCGTAATGTAAGCACACCTTCGGAGAAGTGTTATCTTCATATGCAAAAATATTAGCCTCGTGCCGTACTTATGCAAATACGGATATTACAAGACACGTACCAAACTATGCCTCGTGCCAAAGGGAATATGCAAATAAAAAGCATAGATAAACACATCTTAAATTGGGAATATGCAAATCTACACGTGGACCTTTCATATGCAAAAGTGATGACTTATATTGACTTATACTATGATTCACTGAATAAGTGACGTCTTTAAGTAGGTATGTACCTTTCATATGCAAAGGTGATGACTTATACAAGTCAATGATAGTGGATAAGTAACATCTTAATATTATGATGTATATTAGTTTAATCGTATCGAATTATACTTATAGAAATTGTTGTTACTTACCGACAAAATAAGAATATTTTTCAGCTACTTATTTAATACGTAAGACACAAGGATAAAAGCAAGACACAATAAAATTATATGTTTTTAATCAACTTATTGTGAATAAATATTGTTATAGTGTTGAGTATTTTTCGAAACTTTGTAGGAATATTTGTCCATATTATGACAATTTAATTTCAATTCTGACGCTATACAGCGTGTATCTTTGCTGTAGCATTGAAATTAATATAAATAATTGAAACGTTGGTTGTCTTGCAATAAATGTACCGTATTCGGTACACAGCAACTTCACCGTTGGGTTGCATTATTCCACGCCACCTGTCCCGTCGGTGACGTCGATAACACTCCGATATTCTCGAATTTCATATGTATCTCTAATTTCAATACCACCCTTCGCTACCTGTGCCATCACATCTACATATCAATCGCGTCTAGTAAAATTCCTTTTCTCTCGCTAAAGTATGCAACGCCCGTGCTCCATATCATTACTGGATCCCACTAAATTGGATCACCCTCACTGTCATACCCTTTGGTAATCGTAACGGTTTCTTTTCATAACGAACTTTTTGTAATGCGATATTCGCCTTGTTTCCACTAAGGGTGGGATTTGTCACTACAACTGATTGGCAGTCTTTGACGATCGAGTTTCTCACACTAATGCCGTCCTGGAAAACCGATAACGTAAATATATTTACCAGAAAATTCCGTCGTTTCGAAACGTTACTTTGGTTACGTCTCCAGATGCGATTCGTAACAATTATCTGATAAGTATCATCAGTAACCCTTCTTCCCACAGCTTCGGCTAATTCAATACCGATCTTGAACATCTCTTAACCCTTCTTAGTCTACAATGTACCTCAAATTTATGCACGTACGTAACAATAGTGGCATCGGCTGCATAATTTGATTACCGAACTTTTGTCGGAGGCAGGTAGCGGATCGTGAAATTAAATTTGGACCTATCGTTGGTTAATTTTCGGATTCTCCCAACTCGATCGAAGGGGTCCGACCGTGTATCATTCGCAACAATGCGTCCCTATCAATTATTATTTGGCTCACCTTTGATGAAATTTTTACTTGTTGCCATAACGGTCGCGCCATTATCGCACGAACGAATAATATCTTTTGAGAACATTTGCATATATCGGTTATTGATTGAAAAAATATTCAAATGCACCTACTGTTTAGAGGAAGTCATTCGATCGATCCGTTACGGTTCTTACAATTTGGTCTTTGAAAGTGTAAATTACGTTACCAAAGACTATTTGTGCTATTTACATTAATACATAATGGGGCGTTCGTAATATATGCGAGTGTTCCAAGCCAGTTGCAAATTTAATAGTAAAGTTTTCGCGCAGACAATGTGAGCTTGTCTATAGAAACGTTGTGTGGTAACACTACTGTTGTAGAACTATTTGAAATAGCCGTGCTAATTTGCTTAATTTAAATTTCGCAAACAATATCGCATCTGCGTTAAACATCCCATTAGACCTTAAATGGAACTCGTAATCTATCTATATTTTTATTATTAGCTATATTTTTATTATCCATCTGTTATTATCCCACTACTGAGGATATAATCTCTATACATCTATTCAGAACAAGAAATGTGTAAGCCATAGTTCTTCACGCTAGTTTGTATAGGTAGGTAGATCTTACTTATCTTTAAAAACTTATTTATAGAACATAGCCATATAGGTTTTTTTTCGATATTTTACTCCATCGATAAACATGTAACCAATTTCTGATATGAATGTAAAATTTGAACAATTCGTATTTCCTTTGATATATAATGAATCCTAGACCACAATAATAAACGCTAGAATTAATATTATAAGTTGTTGTGGTCAAAACAATGTCAAATAGAAAAAACATTAAACATAATGAAACCAAAGTAACATATACGTCTATGAAAGTACTCTCGTGTTGAAAATTCAATAGTAAAGTTTTCGAATAGACAATACGAGATATTGTAGTGGAGCGTTGGAAACTATACCCATCTCGCTGTGGACTGAAAACCTAATTGTGGCGACATGTACGTTGAAAACATTGCTTGAAAACACGTCACGGGTTCCGTCCACGATGCATATTTCTGAATGCCTTTTGTTCTTGCTTGTACAATGACGTCTAGATACGAGAAAGTACTATAACTGACGCAAATGTAACAATTAAGTACCTAAGTTGGATTCGCGGTACAATTTTACAAAGTATACCTAATTTTGTACAGTATACAGATATAATATTAACAATATTAGTTCATATCTACTAGTGTCTTTCAAAATATATGTAGGTACCTACTTTATTTTCTACAAGACCTTCATTATTATATTTTTCATGTTAGTCTTAACATTGGTTAACTAAAATATACAAAGTTATTACCTATATGTAGAATGTTTTTATTGCATGAAATCAACTTTCATTAAATTTATTACTCTTTATTCAGCTTAAATAGGTACGTGTTAAATCTACCTACTTATCATCCCTCTATCTGCCTACCTACTTATCGTCAAATAGTTTATTCGACTACAATATACAAAATCGTCCCTACTACACTGCCTTGTGACACTCCAAAAAATCTGTCTACTTAAAAACATGTAAATTTAGCTCGTGGCACGTCGTGTGCCGTGCTAAGTTAGATTACATGCATTACCATACGAACAGACCAGACAATTAATAATTTCTTTCGCATCTTCCAGGTAACTTTGCATATAAATAGTTGAAGACGCGTGCTAAAGGATTCCAATTTGCATACGGATATCGAACACGGAACCCTGGGTATACTATTGTCTCTTAATGCTACAATGACGATGTTAACCTTGCTTTATGGTGATCGTAAATATAAGGTTGATGAGAGAATTAGATTTAAATCGAGATATAAGTGTACATAGATGGCCCTTGTGGCGAAGCGTTCACTTTGGTAAGGAGACAATCAGTGTATTTTGGTTCGATCTCCGGCCAGACATGTGAATGATATAGGTCTATGTGATTCTACGTATTTTTATCTGCAGGGTACACACGATACTCGAAAAATCTTAATTTGGGTCTATAAAAAATCCAAAAAGTTTCGCATAATAAACTTATAACCTAACCTAACCTAACTTAAAATATAGAAACTAAACATATACATATATTTCGAGATACTGAAAATCCGGAAGCTTGGAGAAAGTGAATTCTAAAGAACATAAATTCTATAGACGCAACCTACACAAAGACAGTAACTAACCACATTTAACAGTCCATTACCCTTCGAAAGTGAACATGCGTCCAAACTACCAATTTTCGATTTCACATAACGATTTGTCGCATTAAGATACGCTTTGCATATGACTAGATGCCACCCTTGGTGCGTGCTACATTCTTAGATAATCATTTGCATACCCAAAAAAGGATTTCCTACTGTTATGTAAATAGATTAATGGTGGATAGACGCGGCATGCGTCTGCCTATTATAATTATGTATGGATAAATAACATAAATGGGATGTGACAATGCTATATTTACTTATGCCTCTACATCTACAATCAATCTCAGATAATATCACTGACTTAACTCAGATTGGCCACAAATCCCCCCACAAATTGTCCTTGTACTGAGGACTAAGTTTTAGCGCCTCGGATAAGAACGTCTTACCAGGCTCTGCACAAGAAAACAGCAGCACTAATCAAAGTGTCATTGACAGAAATAGGCGTACCGGTGTTGCCTTTGAAGACGAACCATAAAGGGTTCATGCTTCCTAAAGAAATTTCGATAAACCAGTCCTATCCTTCACACTATATCTATATAAATAAATACAATTAAGGTATCTGTTTGTGATTTCAATTTAGCATTTTTTTTCAATGCATATGAAAGTATACACGAAAACTACGAACGAAAATGCAATTGTTATTTTTTGTCTGTCTGTCTGTTTGCCTGAGGTAATCTTTTAAACAGCTGGACCGATTTTGACGGGACTTTGACTGACAGATAGCAGACGGTGTAAGGCGTAACATAGGCTATTTTAATCTATGAAAAATCCATTAACGCGCGCTCCACCCACATGCGCAACATTTATGTTTAAATATGTATTATTTTTTTACTTTTTAAACGCGGGTGAAACCGCGGAATTCAGTTAGTAAGTAGTAAATTACATCACAGTGGAGTCGTCAGCCGCAATCGCATGCATGTCACAATCGCATGACGCATGTCGGAGCCGCACGCTTGCACGAAAGTATAGAAATTGTACATACGTGCAAGCTTGTCACGCAACATGTGATATTGGCTCGTGCTATGCTAAATAGCATTGGTTCTGGCTATCAGTGGATACGTATGTCACGATTTACATCTGCACATCACTATTTCTAGGGGAAAGTTAATAGTCATGTTAATCTCGCTCAAGGTGAATTAACCCCTTAAGTTTATGTAATAATTATGTATTTTTAACCGACTTCCCAATACCATGAGGGTCGATGCCACCTTCATATAGAAGAGAAGTTGGCTATATCCATTTTACATAAATATAATTTTGTGTACCTCTAACATTTTTCCATAATGTAGAAAAAAACGAGCATGCAGTCCACGTGATGGTAAATATCCCATGGACATTTGTTATCAATCCTCGAATAAGTATTCCCTTACCACTCAAATTAAAAGATTTAAAATTATACAACGGACCATTTTAACTCCATTTAATTTCTTCTATTGTGATACCATAATTACCTATGCCATACAAAGCTGTTTAACAGAAATAATATTTAACAAGTAGTATTTCATAATTACAATTCTTTGAGTCTACAATTTCTTATCATGAAAACAAACGAAAAAACTTTATTCCGTTGCAATTTTTCATAGAACTTAATTAAAAACAGCATAAAATATCGTGCCAAATGCAAGGAACGAATTAACTGCTGCTGTCGAATCGTAGTAAAGTTCTGTTTTAAGGCTTAAAATTTTAATTTATGACGTATAAATGACTAGCTATTGCCCGCGGCTTCGCACGCATTCAGTTGCATATACACCTAAATCTTTATCTTGAATCACTTTATTAGAAAACCGCATCAAAATCCGTTGCGTAGTTTTAAATATGTAAGCATACATATGGACAGACAACGGAAAGCGACTTAGTCTTATACTATGTTAAGATTTATCAAATACGAGAGTACTTTCTACAGTCATACCTTTAAGTTTTACTAAAATGTGTGTTTTATGCACACATGCAAAGACGATAAGATAAATTTACATCAGACCGATTACAGATATCTGAATTATTTTTTAGATGTTAGCCTAACCTGGGATCAAACTGGAAACTGTCTGCGTTTCAGATGGATACGATAAAATAATAGAACACCTTACATTAATTCTTTCGTTAATGTAATAGTTCTTTTATTTCCAATTATTTCAATTTTCTCCTTATTTTCATATAGACATACTTACTACAAATTTTCATGAATTTGAATTTTTACGACTATACCTTAATACTTTTTCTATAATAAAAGTAGCCTCAATCACTTCGTAATATGAATTTTGTATGTTATTTAGAAAAAGATAGCAGTTCAAAATTATTTATTTATTTTATAGTGATATTAAAAATGCTAAAGTGAAACGCAGTATGAGTTACATAATAAATAAACATCGCAGAAATATATTCCATTAACGTATTACACCGGCTAATAGGTATATAATAGGCTTAAGCCTACACCTACATTTTCCGTAACTAAGGTAGTTACGGTTATAGCTATGTTTATCTTAGAATATGGGAATTATGTAGACGAGGCATATTTTAAGTCGCAAATGAGTATGTAGTCCACCTGATGGTATGTGGCTACTACCGCCCATGGACATCTGTAATTAACCCCACATAAGATCAAGGTCCGATCTCAGGTTGACCACAGATGTCTTGCCACTTCCTATAGACTGTCTATCTATAGGAGAAATAGAAAAGATGATTTTTTGAAAACTTATTTATTTTTTTAAAGTCACTTGACTATGTAAATGTTGTTGATATCAATTCAGTTGCCCATAGACATCTGTAATCAATTTGTTTGGGCCTTACCTGAAGTTGGTTACAGATGCGTCACTCTAAGAACTAAGTTGGAACGCAACAGATAATTTTTTCTTTCATGCCACATCCTTGAAACCATACAACATTAAACACTGTTTAACAATATTAAAAACTGTTATTATTTGGCAGAAATATGTGTGACGCTACCTCCAAAGTCACAGAAAGGTTTCACCACCATCAAAAAAAACATATCTAGAAGAAAATAGTGCATTCGGCGTGAATATAAACCATTTAACTCGTGTTACTGGTAACATGTAAGTCTAATTATACTAGCGCTTGCAAGTGTAAATGAGCGAGGTCGGAAACCTTACAGCTTCGTGTAGGGCTTCTGAAATTAACTGGCGTGGTAATTAAATACATTGTCATTTATAATGCAATCAGCTGGGCGTTATGCAATGCAGCTCTACTGATGCAGTGCGTAGCCGTCACTGGTACTGCCTGGTGATCTAAATAAGACTTAAAGATTACTCGTTTTAAAGATAACTACTCCGCCAACACGAATTGGAGCTCCAACGCTCCAAGCCTCTCTTAGTTGTGAGAGTACACCCGTGCCCAGCAGTGGGACATAGAAAGGGTTGCGGCAAAGAGAAGAGTAGGTACTATTGAATTTGAAGGTGTTCCCGAAGCATAGCGCTCCGGGAACACCTCAGGGAATGAGGTGCTATAAAGAGCTCTCCTTCAAAGCCGGCGATGCATTGGTGACTCCTCTGGTGTTGCAAATGTCCATCGGTGGCGGTGTCTACTTTCCATCAGGTAGCCTGTCTGCCTTATCGTCAGGTTCAATATAAAAAAGTTTCTCTTTTTTTAGTTGACGAGGCGGAAACCCTCTAAAGGTACCCGTCGCCGAGGGAGCGACACCGGGTTATTTGGAATTTTTATCGCTTTAATACTCCCCTGGTGCTCGTCTCCAGCGCTACGAAGAGGACTCTGTGATCTCCGAGCATACCAGCTAAAGTCTATACGCGTTGTTCTATCGGGCTCCACTCGGGCTGCCATACATTTTATACATAGCAGTGGTTATTAAAATAAAATCTTAAATTAACTTTAAAAACAAAAGTTTGCATATAAAGGTACTTCGCTAGTTCTTCGTTTCTGAAATAGAAACCTTAATTTATCAAAATACAATCTTTTATCATGTTGCCACATATTAAGAAGACAATTTACATAATATTTAAATATTATCACGACATCAATTACAAATATCGATAAAAGAATATGTTGGTTGTAAGTTTGAAAATGCACCGAATAAATTATTTCCAATAAAGGAGCGTGTACACACACCCACGCCGGTGTCAAACCGTGGGCAGATACTATATTACTAGCTCAGTCGCAATGCAGTTCCGCCTCAAATACCGGCGAAAATGAAAACTCTATACGGATAAGTGAATAATCTCTTCTGGTTGACATTATTTGATGTAAATAAAGATAACGTGTGAAGTAGAATAAAATAAATAGTTAGAATATATTAAAAGGTTTTTTAAGAAGTATTTTATTGATGTATTAAAATTATTTTTAGATGGATAAATAAATTAATGTAAATTTTTTATCAGAAAATTATTTTTGATAATTTTAAAGGTAACATTGAAAAAAAAAATCATCGTGTAAAACTTTAAAAAATATATTTATTAGCTAAAATTCTCATAAAGAAGACTTTAAAATTGGTTATAAATTAAACTTAAAATACTGTTGTCACGAAATATAATATAAATATGCAGGA
>DWPV01002594.1:0-16871 GCA_018251915.1 Urbanus proteus proteus
CGCATGCGGGCCCCCTCGCGGGAGCGCCGGTTGTTACCTGTGTGTAGATAAGTATTCCTTATTACTTTTTTAACGCGGGTGAAACCGCGGGGATCAGCTAGTGAAAAAATAATTTCAAAAGTCGTAAGTCAAGAAAGAATAACCATTTTGTTGGAGATGCTTATGTGGTGTTCTTCTGGCTCGTCCTCTGGATCAGCCTCCATAGTATTCGGATGTTGGAAGTGTGTGGAACGGACTGACTGGCTACTGCCCATTGTGTGAACCTTGAGTACAAAGAAATAAAGAAATTTTAATTAAATGTGGTGGGAATGTTGGACATGCTACAGCGACACCTGACCTTACTTTTATGTTGGAGTTCGAGTGCCATTTCATATTTTGTGTACAGTCTATAAAAATCAAAAGGTTATACCTATAGAGTTGTCGAAGGTGTAAAGTTATCTATATGGAATTTAATTAAACTCTTGGAATTTAAACTGGGCGCCATTTGCCTATCTTTAGTTCGAATATATAAAGCACCCTATTCAAAGTTAGATTAAGTTATACCTACCTACCTATTTTTTATTTTTTTCTAGATGGAGTATTTTCCAGGTATTGTTTAGAAAGATGACCTGTAGTTGCTACGTTTGTTGCTTCCACACAGTTAAACGAGTAGACCACACGCTTTATGATAAAAGTTGTATTAAATATTTTGAGTATCATCTTATTGTAACTTTTTTAGCCGTAAAGTAAACTTGTGCAGTATCATCGTGAATGAGAAGTATGCGTAATACGAGGAATTACAATATTATATGGACGAAATCGGTGATTTCAATGGAAATTTCGGGTACTTCCTAGTCTGGTGGATTTACAGACACCAGTTTCTGACTTGTTTCCAAAAGAATCAACGATTTAGTCTATAAGTATCCTATATGTTTATTTCATATGAATATAATATGAAAGACGTTAGCGTCGATACCTACCAGTCAAATTTGGACGAAACCGATTTGACAGATCATTGCAGACGAAAATACAATGTATCGATAAACGAACCTCCTGACACGAACTTCGACTTTTTCATTTTTTGTTGGTATTATTAAAGAATAACAATATTTTATATTAAATAGACTTTGTCAACGCTAAAAAAGAAGAAACAACTCATTAATTGGAGTCACGCAATGTTAATAAGAATAGTAGAATGACTACAAAATGTTCTTTTATTTTGTCGTTGTATTCGAAATTAATCGAATATTGTAAGGATGCTAATCAAAGTGCGTCCGTTTCGGGATGAGCATGGTGCCCGATTCAAAATCTTATAGGAGTGTGTCAAATTGTAAAATATTAAGTTTTTTAATTAATCATACGCGGTGAATTTCCAATAGTCAGTAGTATTAGGAATCAATAGTTTTTGTTTCGGAATTATTTTTTAACTACAATACTTTGTGAAATGTAAAATACTTTGATCTCTACCTAATAAAATCTAAGTTGACAAAGGAATTTTAATTATGCTTGAAATGCATCATCGTATCATAATATCAACAAATTAAAGATAAATTTTATTTCTATTTTAAAGATCAACCAGATAATAAGGGTCTTAATAAATTCATAATTGAACCACATTATTTGAAAAAAAATCGCATCATAAGCACATTATTAGTGTACAAATAAAACATATCGCCTCGTGATTGCAAAATCGTGCAAAAAACGGACATGTAACGAGAAAAATGGAGGTTCCATTCGTACGAGAGACGTTTGATTCGAAAATTCATGCAAATTTTATTCCATGCCTGGGGTTTAGTTATTATTCCGTGGCGATACATTGATGAGTATTATCGGCTCGCATCACGGAAAGTTCAAGGTTGAACTACGAAAAGATCATGTGGCGTAATAGACTGTGTATCCCGGTGCCCGGCACCTACGTCTAAATTTCGAGTTTATTTTCTCAATTTTACCTGCCAGTCCATCCATCAAGGTCGTGATCGAGCCAAGCCGTGGGATTTGTAGATGGTGTGAATTTTACTGGGATAATTTACCACTTTTATTAATATTGTCGAAGCGATGTAATTTAATTGAAACGAATTAATTAACTGTTCTTTTGTCAAACTCACTATTGGCTATGACTTTCCATAGAATTGAGACATCTTAATTTCTAACTCATTTATAAATCTAAATGTCGATAAAATTATGAAGAAAAAAGAATAGAAGTTTAAAATTAGACAAGGCATACAGAGTAAGAGATACAGATGATGATATTAAGAGCAATAGTGAAAATCTTTTTACGCCAATTGCATTCCTACGCTAAGCGACATTTCCTCATTTCATAGGATTTTCCTAATACTTCCTTTTGTGCGATGAATGTACCTACTTAACATAGATTTACTATAAAATGTAATATCATCTATTTATAATGATTAGGTCACTAGATAAATTCATCTTCTTTAGGTGAGGTGATCCAACTCCAGTCAAAGGAGTGAAGGTTTTTGGCTGATGTTGAATGAATTATATGTAGATACGATAGTATCTTATCTCGACTACAATTGTAAAACTTATTATATGCAAATAAGTAATAATATGATTTTTAAAAATAGTAACGAGATAATATTATATTTTCTGAGACCTTATTTTTTTTAAATAATGTGGGTTTTTGGGCTTGAGTTTTTGGGTTTATTTGAAAATATTAGCACTATTAATCACGGCCCAGATTCAGATATATTTTTATACCTATCTTACTCCAGTGCAGTACCATAATAATATTGGGTACATTTATAAGTATAATTTTACACTTCATGATTATATGATGTCTGTATGTTATTGAATTACTTGGACAATACCAAAAATAGTGTTTAAAGAATATTTGTTCGCTTACTTGTTAGTCTGAAGTGGCTTACTATTTTTGGTCATAAAACAGTTCATATACAGGATTTAAAGAACAATTAAGGCTAATTACTAGACAGTATTTTTAGTCTCAAAAGTATTGTAGAAGTAACTGAGAGTAATTTGAAAAACTGTAGGGGCGTCTACGCAGGCGGAGCAGCAATCAAAAGTTTGTAAAGGCTGTCAATTTACTTCGATTTATTAATCAAGGAGACAAAGTTTCTTGAGATGCCAATCTCATGAATGAATAATTGTATTCTCACAACCTGTAGGTAGATGATTTAAGTAACTCCTATGATTTTGATAACCTTCGTGATTCAATATTAGTCAGGATGACAGAATAATGAAAGTAACGTTGTGGCACTTTTCTAAAAAAGACGATTTAAATCTTGATGATTGTTAATGTTTTGTGTCAGGGTTTACAATACTGGTGTCTTAGCACTCTTAGCTGAAATACTACAGTGAAGTTAACATTACTGTATGTTTTCAATTGTAATGTCTCTTCTCTCTAAAGGACATTTAGATTTTCGACCAAAAGTAGAGCAATCTACGAGGTACACAGTACACAATATAATTCAACGTTTGTTTATACAACGCTTTAATGAATTTATTTATTTGTTATGAGTAAGGAAGACTTTCAATAAGGACGTGATTATCTAGTAATGAGTCAGTAAAGATATTTAAATAATTGGCTCTGAAACGAAAGTTTAAATGAAAATATACATTCATAGTATAAATATTTATGAATTAAACATTTTAACGAGGGAGAATGTGCAAAAACGATCGACAAAAGGCATGGAACGAAACAATTTTATGATAATTATGGTATCAAGTTTTCGCATCTTCCGACATTATGCTTTATTGTACAAAACCCGTTGTAAAACCACTTTGGGCCATTGAGTTCCGCGTTTTATTTATAGGGTGTGATACTCGTAGTAGGCCCTTAATAGTAAAGAATACGGATTTGGTATAATTTATTGTAATCCTCTTTTAAGATACTTAATCTTTTTGTTGTTGATGTATTTTTTATGATGCAGTTATTTTTTATCTATAAGCATAGACAAATAGTGTAAGTAAATGCAAAAATAACTGGCCGTTTTTTACGCTTCCATAGGTCCTACAGTCCCAACATTAAAATGTTTTTGTTAAATTTAAATTGGCAGCAATTAAGAAAAGTCACAGGCTACGTTTATAAAAATGAATATGCGGATTTGATGCGTGTGGATTACATTCATTAATTAAATATGGATTATTGTATTCACGGTAAAGAAAATTGGTTCAAACGTGATTTAATATTAAGACAGGTCTGCAGGTCTTTAGCTAAGTCTCTTAAAAATCCCGAAAAAATCGCGGGTACGTCCCTATCTACAGTTAGTTTTTTATCAGTACGTCTACGTCTTAAATGACCATATATGTATGACCATATATCCTTCTATCCTCATAGTCATAGGAAAGTCAAAGCTGCTATCAGATATCGTGATGCGTGACGATGAAAATATAAGCCACTATTAAACTACAAAGTTATTTATGAATGTGTCTACTCGTAAGCTCTCTATATTCATCTTAAATGGTGATAATAAGTGACCAGGTGGAAAGTCCCCGATACAGAATTATTCAGTTAATTTATACGATCTCATTGGTATCACGGTATGCTTGCAATTTATTCAATCTCATTTTTCACTTTTATATAAATTATATTTTTATTCAGAAACATAAAAAAAAACAAACTTATTTTGTCATCACTATTTAATTGCAGTTATATTTTTTGATTCTATTAAATAGGTATATGTTTTTAAAACCATGTTCTAATTATTTTAACATTAACCCACTTTATTTCCTACATTGGTATGGTACGTAAATATATCATAACGAATCATATGTCTAGAATTCTTACCGACTATTTATTTTAATAAATGTAATTTTTTTAGACAATAAAGTTCTTTAAAGTGAAACAGAACTAAACTCCCGGATGCATATTTTTTCAAAAGTAGAATAAAATTTGAAATAGTTTCGTTATTAATATATAACGTTATTAATGAATCAATTGATTCATACGTGTTTTTTTCGCGAAGCATCTCGTTACGCAAGTATGTCATGTCAGAAATACGCTGTGTGTAAATAAATCCAATAGTGATTCATAAGATCCGGAGTTAAGCGTGCGGATAAAAATAAAATTATTCGTAAAGAGCTTTGCATAGAGGTAGAGTTAGAGCTGAGAATATTTAAATGCGTAAAGATAGGTGCTTAAGTGCGTAATTGCTGCCATACTACAAGTGGGATGTAAGATCTAACAACTAATGCATGGGTACGGGAGTTTCCTACAAATAGTAGATGTGTGGAGAATACTCCATCACGCTACTTCTAAACGGAATGGAGAAAGATATGGGTTAATAGTCAATGCTGGATGTTTTAACGAGTGATATCAAATGATAAGACCTGAAACGGCTTAATGTACCCTTCGAAGCAAAAAAGTTCCTCGTCACTCATCGACCCATCGCGACGCCTAACGTTGCTTAACTCTTTAGATCGGTTGCGAATTTACGATCTAATTATGCCTCGAGAGTATTTTATCGAATATTAATATGCATTGTAGCTCGTACAAAGTGATGCTACGCTTTCCTTAATAATATTTATAGGCTCCATGACTGTAATTAAATTATGGCTTTTAAATAAAACGGCGCCGAAACAGCTACAAAAAATAAGTCCGTATATTTTATTTTCTAAGATACATAAACAGCTAATGCGCAAAATTTACACGTACATATAGGGTGATCGGTGAATCATACATGTAACATGTTTATATAAAAAAGATGTATGATTGTATATTTAGTTGAATTATAAAAGTAAACCTATACTTAAAAATGATTTTTATGATAGCAATAACAAAAGGAGCTTAGCTAGGGTATGATATGCTCCAGCGAAAGTTAAATTTGTCACAATAGGAATAAATTGTTGAGAATTAGTTGCTTCACAATATTGCAAGTACACGAATAATATCTTAAAATTATGTTTATTTACGATAATGTAAGATTTTGCCATCTTTTAAAATGTGCTGTTTGAATGACGTCCTGCCTTCGCTACCTCTCTATGACCGCCCGCAAACTGCAGACATTTTATTGGCAGATATTTGGGTCGTTTTCTTAATCAGTGTGGAGAGATATGCATATGCGCACATTACAGCGATTTGGTATCGGCCGATACTTGCATACCTTTTCATACTGATTGAGAAAACAACCCAACTATCGGCTGATGAAAAGGCTGAAGTTTACGGGTATTCTAACTCTAGATGCTACGCTTATTAACTACGTCATTATATTCATTCATACTATTTAGATGCTAAGTTTACACTTGGTAAAATATATGGACTTCACATTATTTAGTACATTACATATAAAATTACATGCAATTAGAGTGACGAAAATAGTTCTAATAAATTCAATACAAATTAAAGTCACCAGTGACGCGCGAAAAATTAGCGCATTGCCAAAAAACTGTTTGGTTTCAATAAGGTTCTTCTTCCGCTCTGCCTTCAGTTACATCCTATTAAACGCATGTATAGATTAAGTGTTATTCGCCAGAGTAATTATTATGCAGAGACATTAGCATATTAGGTATATAGAGGTATTGCGCGTAGATCTATGGTTAATTGAATATATTAAGTTTTCAATAACGGTGACAGTAAGTAATAGTTTATGATTTACCAACTTTTTAAGATTATTTTAAAACGTTATTGTCTGGTAATACTAAAGGTAGACTTTATTAAAGCACAAATTAAGATTTACATGCTGCAAATGTTTCTAATAGATAATAAAAAGTTGAGGATCTCTAAAATAGATATTAAACGTTAATTTTATAGTTATTAAGTTAGGTATTTTATTTTCTCATTTTCCTTAAGCATTGAGCACCTTTTGCGTATTTGCATAATATATGTACAACCAACCACTTGCTCTGGTCAGCAAACGGGTATCGACTGTCGACAATAAATGATTTCTACCTACCATACAATAAGATATCACTGTAACCACTATGAGATCTCCGAATACATTTTTATTAACAATGTAATATACTTATTTACGAATAACAACAGATTCTACGCAATTAATATTAAACCGGCTATATCCATGTTTACTCTATGCGCGTGTGACAATAGAAAAAACAAATAAGTCCAAATCGGCGAAAAGTGTACTCCATTGCTGCACGACTGCGAAACGTGGTGTAATTCTCTTGGAAACCTGTCATTGTAATCAAAACTAAGGTCATGTGTCGCGAGGATGAGCCGAAACTGGTTTTGGGCGCGGGTGCTGACGTCACCGGAGGCTGCGACGCTATATAGGAGATGAGCGCGCGCATCACTCGACTGTATTTCGTATTGTGACCAAGTTCAGTGTCTTCACGTTTTGACTTACGATGCTGCGTTTGAGTACATTCTTAATTGCGGTAAGTTTAACTTAAAATTGTTATTTTACTATGACTATTAATTAAATTCCCAATTAGGTTCTTTGTGATTAACTAAAAATAAATATGTCAAGAAAATAATTGCAGATTGCATGACAGTGCATTGCATGCAGATAACAATATGACAATACTGACATGAAATAAAATGTTTAGAATGATGGATTATTTCAAGGATTTTCATATTATTAGTTACTATAGCTAGCGGTAAATTTTAATATTTTATCGATATTCAAGAACGTCTGCAAAATTTAAATAACTCAACGACAACAATTTTTTATAATTCTTTAAGTTGTTAAGTCAATATTCATAAACAATAATTCGAATACATGCAGAATGTATAAGTTTGTGGAGGGACAAAAATTACTTATAATATTATTATGTAACCAAATCTTGAAACGATCTTAGTTTAATTTAGTACTTCTATCTTTATTTTAAACCAGGTATTGGTACTATAGATACTATATTTTACGCGTTAGAAAATAAAATAAAAAATATATCCAGTTGATTGATACTTAATTTCTGTAATTAAATGCTGTGCTGTAAATTGCAAATAATACTAGTTCATAAATTAAGCGTATCCAATAAAGCCTTGGGATGATTTGTAAGATAAACAAACAAGAAGGAAGTAGTCTCGTAATTTACATAAAAATTGTCGCTTCTAGAAAATATTAATAATTTCAATAAACTCGTGTCATTGATATTTTTCTATTTTAGTAACTATATATTTTTATACTACACTATGCATTCGGACACAAAATGTAAGGTCCCGTGTATCATTTCGGTCGTTATACTGAAGGCAATGTAGAGAGTTCCGGGTTCGACACAGGGACAGACAAATATCGAAATTATAAATTTTGACCTATGTTGTGGATTTCAGGGTTTCATAATACCTTAGCAACAAAATATACAAAAAATAGTTATGTTATTTACTTATAGACAAGCTAAACTATAATAAACTTGAAAAATAATTTCATACAAGAACTATATTTGCATAAATCGCAACCTTACTCATATGTAAGTATTCGTGGTAGTAGGTAGTTCACAATATGCAGTTGTAGAAGGTAATGCAATGACAAACAAGTAATCTCTCGTAATTGTTAGTAACATGTTTAACTTTAGTAACATTAACATGCATTATTTCGACCATGAGTCGAGCATTGCCCTTCAAAACCAAAAAGAATACGGCAGTAGTAACAATAATAACCTGTAATTAGAATATCGGTTACGCAATATTGTTATATTTCGTAATGGGAGAGCGTCGTAACGTAATGTCGGATTGAGTTTTAATTGTAGAGTAGTATCTACGAATATTAGTATGTATCTACTCGTGTGTAATTAAACTTACTTTGATTAACAAGCTCGAAAAATGGAAATTCGTCATCTATAAAATACTAGCAAATATTACTTCGAAAATATTATTTGTAGATATCACTTAAATATCAAAGGTGGTAGAATTCTATGTAGTTCGATAAAGTAAGTTGTTGTAGTTCGTCACATCTGTAGATGTAGATGTAGATGTAGTTTAACTTGGTAGATCGGTTAAGATGCGGATTGCCGCAGGGCGATGCGCGCGTCCACCTATTATTGTCTCACTATTGGGCATGCAGCGCGGTGGACTAAGTACTAAAATCTCTCTCACTGAGAGGAGACCCGTGCCCAGCAGTAAGACAATAATGGGTTGATGATGATGATCTAAACTTCTACTTTTTATGTTAGACACTTCGTTTTATAGTGAAACATAAACGCATATGTGTTGGACGTCTATACATGTGTAGAATGAATCAGATAGCACATTTTATTCGGAACGTAATGTCGTTTATTAATAGACGAGAGTGTGAAAATGCGACCGCTCGCGCCGAAATTAACGCATGTTTTCTTAACCCGCTGTGTCGTTTCTGTGAACTTTTGGAATTAAAGGCGATGGTCGTCCATGGACATGGTTTGGGATTGCAATCAAGGCCTCTTTAACTCGCTGTGTCGTTTTTGTGAACATTTGGAAATGGAGATAGTAGTCCATGTTCATGGTTTGGGATTGCAATCAAGGCCTCTTTAACTCGCTGTGTCGTTTCTGTGCACATTTGGAATAGGAGATAGTAGTCCATTTTCATGGTTTGGGATTGCAATCAAGGCCTCTTAACCCGCTGTGTCGTTTCTGGGAAATTTTGGAATTAAAGGAGATGGTCGTCCATGTTCATGGTTTGGGATTGAATTCAAAGCCTCTGGTTATCTGTGTTTTATGCGTTTTACAAACAAAGTTAACAAATTCGCTGTGTAGAATTTTTGTCTGCAAATTTTGTGACACAATTTTAGCTTATTAATGACTAGCTGATCCACGCGGTTTCAGCTGCGTTTAAAAAGTAAAAAAGAATACATATTTAAGCATAAATGTCATGGGACGCGCGCTAATATTGATTTAAAAAAAAATAATGTAGCCTATGTTACGCCTTAGACCTTCAGCTATCTTCCAGTGAAAGTCCCGTCAAAATCGGTCCAGCCGTTTCGAAGATTACCTCAGTGAAACAGACAGTGTCAAAAAAAAATTAATTGTATTTTCGTTACCTATAGGTATCGTGTATACTTTTTATATGCATTGGGTAAAAATTGTTATTTTGAAATCACAGACATATCAATTTTATTTATTTGTATAGATAGAGTTAATAATGACAAATCCCACCAGAATATCAATAATATCAAATTGTATGATGGCTCAAGCTTTTCTGGGAAAATTCGAGGCAAGGATTAATATTATTGAGATAAACTCATTCTCAACAAAAAAGGTTGGTAGCTATGAGTAAAAGTTTTTTTACGTTACGGAAATTTCGGTTTTAAGACATATTTTGTTGAAGCAACGGAAAAAGGAAAGGCGAAATTGAGGAGATGCGTTACGACGCGTATTTTTTGTGTAAGACGATATCCCTGATATTTATGGATCGATTTCGACCTACATACCTTTGTTACACATTTTTTGTGTCTTCATTTATCTTGCTTGCTTGAACGAACATGCCTTTATATTTGTATTAACGTTCGTTAAAAATGAATAAGTTCGTTATAAGATGCTCATCTCTTGCATTTTATCCCAGGCCTACCTCTAAAGCTTGTCCAGAAGAAGAAGCTCATCTCCTGAATTTTATTCCCGGCGTTCTCTTTGTTCGTCAGGTTTTGGTTGTCCTAAATACTATGATGGCAGTCCACTTCGGATAGGTTTAATGAATACAATGATATTTGTCATTTTATACCTCAGATAAATAAAATAGGTAGATTACTCACCGCCTTGTATTTGAGTGAAGCCAAAAAACTACGCTACTTTCATGTATTTATACGCACAAACCTAGCGTAGTTTTTTGTCAGTACCTTTAGTTTATTTACGCTCACTTAATCACTTTTATAACCCGACCCTCATTCTTGTTAGGAATGATAGATCTACCCACTTTATTTATCTAAGTTTTATACCAAAACTCCATTCCCTGAATGTTTGTGCGAACAATTAAATGTTACAGTCGGATCCCAATTGTTGATTTACCGTAATATTTTCGGATAGATTCTTATCTTTACTTCACTTTCGTCTTATTTTCACCGTTACAATGTACACCGTCCATAGTGTCCATTCTATACCTAGGTCTCCTAACCTTCCTGTGATACCCATCACATAAGAATTTGTGATGGTACTATTGTAAGGTCAACTTCACAAAGTAAAATTGTTCCTAACCTAGAATCATATAATTAAATTTAAAAGTTTTGTACCTTAAAAGATGAACAAAATAAACACCATTACCACTCTAAAGCCTTGCTAAAATCTAGATGCCATTAAGTAACTTTAACGACCACGCCATATTCAGTTTAAAGTGAAGGTTGGCAGTTATTTGAATTTTGGCGTGAGTTCATTGTATTCATGAAGCGGTTAACATTGACCCCTAGCGAAGGTCGGTAAGAGGCATCATATTGTGTAGTTAATACGACTAGACTCAATTATATACGTCTGTATTTTCTATAAATGGTTACGCTTAATCTTTTAAGAAACTGGTTTTGACTGACAGTAAAATCTAGGTCTAGAACGATGATGCGCAAGATTGATATTTTGTAAGAGTACTGAGAGTTGAGAGTAAATTCTAAATGAAAATTTTAAAGAACGAAGGAAGGATACTGAAATTTAGTCTAAGACAAAACCTTGGTTTTTACAAATAATTAGTACCTAGTACAAATATTCACTTATTGTCAATAAAAATTCACGATGTGATTCAAATACATACGCGTCGAATTGATAACCTCTCTTTCTTTGGAAAGTCGGTTAAAAATCCTGTTAGAAATATGAAGTTTGCTTTAACTTAAAATACAAAATAGGTGCTCCTGTTTGAGGATTTCTTTTGCTCAGCGGCAGTTCTGGACCCTCCACTCTTCCCTATATAGGTACGCTTAAGCATCCCCTTTTTTGACAAAAGTGGTATTTTTATTTAATAACCTTTAATATTTAAATTCCAGAGTATAAGCAATGGCGATGGTGTCGACGGCCGCGATGGAGTCCCAGACCCTCATCCAGTCGGAGTCCAGGGTGACGAGGAGTTACCAAGAGGTGCAGGTCACGGAGCAACGGCAGGTGAAGAAGAAGAGCAAGTCCAGCAGACGGCATAAGGAAGAGGGGTCTATATCTGTGGTAAGTAATTACTCTTTGCTTAAGAATTTTGATTCGCAGTCCGATTTTAAGCCCGTCAGTTTATGGCACTAACACAGTTCGGTTTGCGCGTTCTTTTTTGTCACGGACGTGCAAGATGTGGAATGAACTTCCTCTTGAGGTATTCCCGGAGCGCTGACATGGGGTTCTTCAAACATAGTGCAAAAAGAACTCTCCTTCAAAGCTGGTGATGCATTAGCGACTCCTCCGTTGTTGCAGATGTTTTAAGCGGCGGTACCTAAATACTTTCCATCAAGTAGCCTATCTATTATCGTTAGGTATAATTATAAAAATAAAATAACTTGAAAAATTAAACATACTTTATTTTCTTTTGATATTGGTTTAATTATTTACCATATCAGCTTTATAGAAAATTACTGAAAATGATAAAATCTAATCGATAGTAAAGAAACGTCCTTTTATGATTTCTGTTCATTATTATTATTTTATAAACAGAGATATGACCACGCAAGGAAATACATCCTGACAACTTATGTGTTATTATATTCACAAAAAAACACTAGGTACTATATTATTATTTTATATTATATTATACTATGTATTTCTGTTTCTAAGTAAAAACTTGCACTCTAAAATTCTTTGAGAACAAGTCCGACTATATGTCTACATAGGTCCTACATACATCCTCTAGGTAGAGGATAGTCAAACGTGATAAACAAACTCACAAGTAAACATATTTTTTCTCTAGAGTACATTGATTAATATTCACAATTTTTTTAATGACAAAATATTGGTACACTTGCTTACGAACAAAAAGCAATAAATTCTAACGGTATTGATTGATTCAAAGAATGATGACTATTCAATTACAAACAATGGTGTAAAAAAATATTCCGACGAGGATGGGATTCGAACCCACGCGTGCAGAGCACATTGGATTAGCAGTCCAACGCCTTAACCACTCGGCCACCTCGTCTTATCAATGTGTTGTCAAATATGTGTACATCTTCATATATATTTATACAGTTGGTAGAATGTTGTATTAGCTGTTTGACATGAAATTAGCACTTTATACCAAGTGAAAGTGAAAATGTGTATTTTATAGCGATCCAGTATATATTATTATGAAAAATATTTTAAAAAAGTGATAAAAGGGTTTTCTTGTAGTCGATTCGCATGGTAGAGCGGTTACCATACCGGTTTAACAACGAGGGATCCAGGCTCGATTCCCGGTCACACAACTGAATTATTTTGATGGGTCTGGGTGTTTGTGACGTCGTTTTTGTATCTGTCCATAGACAAGGAAAATATTTTTATCACCATATTGAAACATGAAAACCAAGCCATTAGGCATAAAAACTCATACCGATTTATATTTCTAGCATGTCATCCGTGTATCTTCAAAAAAATTAAAACTTACTTTTGCGTAGAGTTAAATAAATTTGACCGTTCATCTACTCGTATTTATTAAAGTGACATCATGCAAGTATACTCAATTTAAATTCCACTTATTATTGAGTGCAAGATTGAACACTGTGCGATAGGTTTTTTTATGTATATACCTAACGATATGGCAGACGGGCTATCTGATGGAAAGTAGTTACCGTCGCCTATGGACATTTGTAACACCAGAGGAGTCGCCAATGCATCGCCGGCTTTGAAGGAGCGCTCTTTTAGCACTATTTTTGAAGAACCCCATGTCTTCTACTACGTGAGATTCTTCATTTGGAAACAGTTTCGCATCTTAGGCAATTGTCACTAGTGATAAAAGAAACTTGTCTTATAAGAAAGTCTACTGCCGTCTATAAGATTAGCTCCGCCAAACAGACAGACAAAAAAAAATTGCATTTTTGTTATAGGTATCGTGTACGCTTTCATATGCATTAAGTAATATGTTGTTATTTTGATATCACAAACAGACACTTCAATTTTATTTATTTGTATATATTTATGAATGAGACCACAAGTAGTTGAAGTAGTAGCCTACCTACTTCGAATATAAAATGTACATATATTCACATTTAGCAGTAATTACAGAAACTTGTCTGTCTGGTCGTCTCTGCTACTCCGTTCACCAATAATAATTAAAATTACGTGCAAATGATTATAGGTCTTAAGGCTGTTTATTAAAAGGGGTTATAATTATGTGCAGCTAGTTGCAATTGTAATTACCGTTATTTATAGCTAATGGTAATTAAATGTGTGTGAAAAAAGTATTTAAAACTCAGGATAGATAGTATAAAACAGAACTAAGGTTCATTGGTATAACACATTCAAAATACATAGCAGTGTAACACAAAATTATCTACATGAGCTAAGTCAATAATTTCTTTAAAAGTACTTCTAGTTTTATCATAAAAAATAAATATACTTATTAACACTATACACAGAAATCTATAACTATAGAATATATAAAATACATATAAAACATAATTATATTATACAACTATAGAAACGCTACTTACTACTACTACTACTACTTAACGCTGCTAATGAACCTTATATGAGTAAGTTACTGAAAAGGATAAAAATTGTCAACTTTTGCAAACAGAGTTCTTAAGCATATTTACGTTCCCAATGATATTTATATTTTCATGATATTTTCCTTCACTGTTGAAACGATACAATTTCTAATATTTATCAATATTTAATTTAGAATTATTTCGCATGCAACTTAAAAAATCAAACGTACATATGATTCACTCCTCAATATATTAATTTCGTTCTTTTCCAGTCCAAAAGCTCCGAGAAGCTATACAAGAAGATGAAGGCGGAGTCCGAGAACCCGCAGTGCGAGAAGTGCTCTCGGCCGGTGTATGCGATGGAGCGAGTGAAGGCCGAGAAGCGAGCGTGGCACAAGGAGTGCTTCCGCTGTGTGCAGTGCAACAAACAGCTTACGTGAGTGCCAATTCTGCTTACTACTACTAATATTAACATAATCAAAAAATCAAAATCAAAAATATTTTATTCAAAGTAGATTCTTTACAAGAATTGTTTTTGAACGTCAATAATATTATTTTTTCACTACCACCACTTCGGAAGGTGTTTCGTAATCGAGAAGAAGCGGCGCAAGAAACTCCATAACACATATCTTTTTAAAAAAAGGGAGTACAATGGCATCTTACTCTAAGAACATGTAGAGCTGGAGCTACATCAGACAATACATTTTTATCGATCAAATAATCACATAAATGGTGAAAGTGTGAAATTATGGATAGATGGATGTGTCGAATATTTGTTTTTCTTTTACATATAAGTTACTAATCGGCTTTGCATGAAGTTTTTGACACACGCTCAGGATAGTGTTTACAGTGTTAAACATGACCCAGGCGGACGAAACCACGTAAAAAGCTAGTATGCTATAATACTATATGGCCGGTGGTCAAAGTGCGCGACAGTGTTGAGAAGCGTATGGCACAAGAAATGCTTTCACGGCTTACAGTGTAATAAGCAATTCATGTGGGTGCCAATACTGCTTGTGGCAGCACGAGTACTCCGTAGCGTTCAGTGCCACAGCTAACTCACGGAAGTGCCAGTTTAATAATTCAAGTTCCACAGAGTCGAGGGATGCAAAATACTGAATTGTATGCAAGTAACATAAATAACTTTGTCAATAATAATAATAGGTATATGTAGAGATACAGTGCTCTAATGTGCAGCGTATGTTTGTGTGGATATTAGATATCATAGTGCAAGGATCATTACCTTATCGTTAAGGACAATTAGTAATGAATATTGATTAACTTAAATATCAGCAGTACAGTATTCCAAGGCGCGTGCTACAAGTAGTGCTTTTGCTGCAATGTAACAAGCAGTTTGTGTGAGTGCCAATACTGCTTCTATTTTCAAAAATGTGCAGTGCAGTACAAAACAGTGTAAGGTAATGAATAACTGTGAGTACAAAACTAAAATGCTGCATAGTAGGTAGAAGTCGTCTAAGGCAATAAATATTAAAGTGCCAATATTTGTAATGTGTATAAGGTTTAAAGGTGGTAGAACTCTATGTTGTTCTACTCCGGCTGCACCACCGCCACAACTATTTCTGCCTAATAACAGCAGTGTTAGGCGCTGCTGTGTTCTGGTCTGAACGTTGTGGTAAAGGATATATATTTATCTGAGGCGTTTCAGCACAGTCCTCAGGGGTAACAACGCATCTGTGGTTAACCTTAGGTAGGACTTATATTTTATCTGGGGTTGATTATAAATGTCCGTGAGTGACAGTGGTCACTTACCATCAGATGGACTGCATGCTCGTTTGCTACTTCGAATCTATAAAAGGGACTATTCAGTTGAGGCCATTGCTTTTATTATAACAGCTCATCGCTTAACTTATAAAATACCAACTCAGCTGTTGTATGAACACCTTCTGGAAAGTGCTGAGGCGGCCACCGGGAGGGTTTTAGTACGGTAAGAATCCCACATAACTCGGCGTCGGGTACCTTTTGAAGGTTTCCCCCCTCGTCAACAAAAACAAAATAATAAAAAGGGCCATAAACCCGCATAGATAATCACTAAACAGAATCTGTGTGCTAAATTTAATTCAAATCCATTTGTAGTTTTTGTGTGAAAGAGTAGGGTAATACTCTTTTTATATATTTCTAGTTATAATAAATAATAATAAATTTGGTATTGTTTCAGGGTAGAGACGTACCAGAGCGACCACACGACGCTGTACTGCAAGCCACACTTCAAACAGCTGTTCGAGCCCAAGCCGGTCGACGGGGATGACGAAACCGATGGTCAGTACTGCTTCATGACTTACTGCTTAAACTTAAAACGCTTTCTACACTCACCCGTTGTCCTAGGTGAACGACAAACGCGGTATTACGACGCGACGCGACGCGATACGTCGTGACACGAAAATATCAAATAGTCGTTGCTTGTATTTGTGTACGTTGTCGCCTCAATCAGTCTACGACACGTCGGGTGAAGTATGGGA
>DWPV01002595.1:0-16871 GCA_018251915.1 Urbanus proteus proteus
GTTTCCGGACTGATTTTTGCTAAACGGAACCTTACAGTGCAGCCTACAGTTTTATCTTAGTGTTCGGCTTTTTAAGGTTCCGTAACCAAAAGGGGTAAGAATGAACTCTGTTAGTAAGCTTCCGCTGTCTGTCTGCTCGTTTTTTATAGAAATTTGAATCTTACGAGTATGGTAACCGATATAACAAATGGTAAAAACAAAAAAACAATATTCGTATTAGTAGTAGGAGCACAGTTAAAATGTTCTGTTCTGTTCTCATGTCCTAAGAATTTTACCCAATTAATACATTTCTAGCATATTTTATATAACACACTATAATGTATTCTCTTGACTGTAAATACTATGAAAAAGCAAAAACTAAACGGGATAAAATATTACCAGCACTGTACAACTCAATAAAATATTCTTACTTCATTATGTATACTCATTATTAAAATTACATTTGAAATTATATGAGATACGTATTATTCTCATTGCTTGTAGGTATGCAATAGATAATTCTCGTGGCCTAATTATTTTCATAGGTATTCTGATAGATTTAATTAGAATATATGAGCATAACTGATAATAACGTTGCTATTACTATGATTAATTTGATCAGAATGTTGTTCTTGTAAATCAAAACAAACATGTTTCGTGTTCTTGGTATAGTTTAGAACTAAAGAATAAGTTATTTATTCAGAACATTCAATAAAAACCATAATTTTGAAATATTATGGAACCTTAAAAACTGAAGACTAAAGTATTTACTGAATCCAATATGATGTGATGTGAATCCAAAGTGAGAAAAAATATTAAATCCTATGTTTATTTATTCAAAATCAATATTTTATTCAAAGTTGATTCTATACAGAATTCTTTTTGAACGTCAATAATATTTTTTTCTTCTATTACCACTTCGCAAGGTGTTTAGTTATAAAGAAGAAGCGACGCAAGAAACTTCATAACACACATCTTTTAAAAAGAAATTTAAGTCAGTAATTTAATTCATTTAAGATGCCTCTCATTTTACTTAAGTTTTAATATAAAAATCAATATAAAACTCAAGTAAAAAAAAACATAACTTTACAAGTTACTTAAGAAAATTCTTTATTAGAGTATCAGATATGATAGTTTCGTGCAAAAACTCATGATAAGGAGTGACCCAATAACTTAAACCCTTAACGATGGTCGAAGTGACCTCGATTACTAAAATGTGTGCGAAATATTTCGGGTGTGCCTCCATTAAATTGGGCGGGAAATCTATAGGCAAAAAGCAATGCGTAACTGACTCTTTTAATGACTTGTTCCATCGTCATTGTGCAAGCGATGAGCGATATTTTCTAAGTTATATGAAAAAACTTACGCATGAAATTAATAAACTCTAAATTGGTTGGTCTCTTGAAATATTATCAGACATTTAATACCATAAAAATTATTCTACTAAAATGTCGTCATTGAGATAGAGAATTGAAACAGTATCCACAATTAGGTAGGAAACTCCTTAATTGTCTATCCATTAGCACTACTTAATTACCTACCGACTATTAAAAGCATTTTAGGAAGTTTTACTGAACCGCTATCAAATTTACCCGCCAACTATGTTTCGTCTTTTGAAAAATTAAAGCTACATTTATGGTTCTTCAAAATCGCAATAGTTTATAGTAAGAAGAGACCCTAATGGAAACGTTGTCGACATTTTTTATATATTCTGCCATTGTATCGAATACCCCTGATTTGATGAATGATGCTTATAACCTTCCCGTTTTATTACAATCTTAGACTTAGGTATACTCAAAAAGATTTCTTTCCGATAAAGTCAGTTTATGAAGGTAGCAAAGGGTGATTTAGACGTTATAAAACGTATGATTGATTACAGTAACTTTATTAATGTTGTAATTCACGGGTGGTTTGATAAAAGTAACGTAAATCAACTAAAATTGTAGGGGTAGTATTTGAAGATATTGTTGTTTAGAAAAAAAAATTAAGAACAAACTACAGGTAAACGTTTATTTTATTTAACGTATTTTATGAAAAAAAAAGAACGTTTAACAACATATCGGGAATGCGATATATAACGATATCTTACTAATATTATAAAGCTGAAAGTTTGGGAGGATGGATGGATGGATGTTTGGTACTCTATAACTTAAGAACAGCTGAATGGATCTAGATGAAATTTGGTGCAGATATAGTAGTCTGGAATAACATATAGACTACTTTTTATCCCGGGAAAATGTGCGGTTCCCGTGGGATAAATTTATTTTGATTTATCACCGTGTCAATCTCGCGACATGTTTATTAATTTACTTATCAAAGGCTGGTGAAACCGCGGGGATTAAGTTTAGGTATAAAAACACAAAATGTAAACGATAAAACTTGGTTCCAGTTGCTAATATAACCCGTAAACGTTCGGAGCCAAAACAGTTTTCGGTTGTTGGTTCAAAAATTGACGTTTTGTCAAACATACTCAAACGTGTTTGTCAAACACTGTCAATCCGAATTTACGACAAACTGTTGTTTGGCAAACACGTGAAACAAAGCCGCAAACATGCATGTAAATTTTGCGGGCTTATAAAAGTAGCCCTTTACAAACAAGTGGTATGGTACCGATAGATCCAGGGTTTGTGTCCATCATAACCGATCTGCAAGTTAAGTAACGTTGGGAGCAGTCCGGAATGGGATGGATGACGACTGGTGGAAAATTACATGCGCTTCTGTTTAGCGTAGGGCATGGTAAGAAGTTCCCAGATGTTATCATCTCTAAGAAAACTCATCGAGCTGTTTAAAATTGCTTGAAGGATTTTGCTTTAGGGATTGTCCTAGGTGTGTCCAGTAGTAGAATTTTTCATCAGAGTTGGTTACATAATTACTACGACAATGGCTTATATCATGCCCCTCTATCACATTAAAAAAACCTTGTCTTCTTCAAAATTAAAGAGACTGCCTAATTATTTACTTTCAAAAAGTAAATAAGTCTAAGTAAAAGATCTTTAATTAAATCGCCTTATAAAGAAGTCGCCCAATTCTATAAGGAGTTGCTCAAGGATCCGAATAACCTAGATTGTTGAGATAACTATAAATATACATTGTATGCGTATCACGTACGGGGTCACGAGTTATGATAAATTGTTCTTGTTCCAGGAAAATTCTCATTGCAACCCTCGACATGTTACTTTATTACCGTTAGTGGAAATGGGGACTGAACCAATTGTTCTCATATTTGTCCGATGAATATTTTAATTACTCCCAGAAGTAATGGCTTTCCTTGCGTAGCTAGTACAAAAAGATTTTTCTGTAATTGGTAATATTTGACACGATCGCCAATTTTCATTTTTGTTTGATGTACTACTTTAAATTTAGCTTTTGCTAGCTTGCTAGCTTTGAATAAAAAGAGTATTAAAGTCAATTTAAACCGATACATTCAGAAAATACTAAGATTTATGTATTTGTATTCAAATACGAGGCATATCTAAACAAATAATTTTAAATATGATACAAAAAATGTTTGTTTGTTGTTAGATCTTATTTCAGAATCCAATTTATTTCAGTATCAATTTTTATCTCTGATTTGTTTGTAAATATTTACGTTCGTAAATTATATTTACGAATGAGTAAATTTTGTGGGTTTATGTCAAGTGCGTGCGAAAAAGTAATTAGCTTATTTAGTTTTTTCTAAAAACTGAGACTTAAACTAAATAAAACATATTACTAGAAAAGTGATGATTTGGTAGTGAGGAGACCCGTGCTTATATTTGGGACAAAATTGGATTGGATGTAATGAAAAAAGTTTAATGAACTGTCTCAGAATCTCGAACTGTCTTAAAACAGAACCAAACAGGCACAAATCGTTCCAAAGATCCTAGAAGACTAATTCAAGTTAAACCATTACACCATTCTGAACCGATCTACCGTAAGCGCTCAAGGCATCTCGAACTGCGCCACTTGAAACATTATCTCTACAACATAATGTATTGCCGCAGGAAGATGTTCTAAAATTATCGACTGCTTATTAGAGGCGGTAACTTAATCGCTTGCGGCCAGGACACCGCCGATATTCTATCACTACCGCTGTGAGGCTACTTATATTATATAACTTGTAATGCTTGTAAAGAGAATTTCAGAAGATACGTTTTAAAGGATTGTGGATTTTTTATGGATCTAACTTAATCGTCAGTAGTAACAAAGAATCTTAATAGAATTTGGTGGGTTTCTGATTGTTTTATAGTTTAATATCAACCTCTGATCGGGTCTGAACAACAAAAAGAAGCAATTTTTGGCACAAAAAACGCCCTTATCTGAATAGCGATATTGCATAATCAACGAGCAAAAATTCAAGTGCAAGAGATATATGAAGTATAGAAAAATATATTACTGAATTAGGTATGCCTGTGTTGTACTGAATTAGGTATGAAAATTGTTGATATATCAACTACTAGTAAGATAAAATACGTAAAGAACACAAGGTAATAAAAATAGAATAAGGAAATAAGCTAACAAATAAAATAGAAATTGCTTGCTTATTTTGTTTGTTTTGGTAATAAAAATATTTTTATATTTATATCAATAACCAACTTGAGACATCTTCGTAACGGAAATTGAATAAATGTAAGTCCAATTGTGTCAATTTTTATTATTCGTGACGTCATTCGTCTCGTCGTGAAATTAAAATCATGATTACTCGAAATTAATTAGAGCGTTTAATTCTCATTGAAATTATTCTTTTTATCCCAATAGTTCTTTGTGAAGAAAGCTTTGACTAAGCTTCATAAAAAGGCATTAAAACGTCGATAATCATTTCAAAGCCTGATCTAGCTGACGGAGTTTTATCACGGTTTCATTAAAACTCAAAAAAGGCAAAACCGATTGCTTTCATGTCTGTGATGTTAGGCATTTATCGCGACTGGCTGAAACTTCAAAGCTTGTGGCTCGTGTTACAGCTAATTAGCCGACAGATTTAGTCTTGTTTTAGACACTTGCTAAGTTCCTGAGCGTGTGGTGTATCATAATCATAACGCTCCAAACTTTTAACCCCTTAATGTTGTGTAGCTTTGAGATCATTTAATAATATCTGAAGTGTGAAGTAATTTGATTCTTGCTGAACTTTGAGCCTTTCAACTGCAAATCCTTTAAAAGGCTAACGCAAATCTCTATCTTCTGTTGGTTAACCGTTTTTTTGATATTGGGAAGAAATGTATCAATTGAAATTTTAAATTTATTTTATTTATTTATAAATAAATAAATCATTCCAACGGTAAAGTTTTGTTGTTGTTTATCAGTATTAAAATTTGATTTCAGACCTTCAGAAAAGATTTACGAAACAAGCATACAAATCCGAATTGGATTAAGTCCCTTAACTTCTTTCGATCGTTGCGTGTCTTCGGGGCGATTTATTTTGATTATAACGGTAGGAGCAGCAAACAAGCAATAAATTAACAGCAAAGACTTAATTAGCCACGTTCCAATACCATTAGTGGTTCGTGATGACAGTTCTGTTTCGTACACGAAATTGATGTAATATTTGGGAGGGCGGTGCCAAATGGCAATCTTAATGTTGCCACTCGACCAAATTGGTTGTAGGGCAAATCGTCCGTGATTCGACACGTTATAGGATGTTCGGTACGTTTATAGTTATCGGAAGAATGATATTCTCGATTCAATATAGTTTTGTGTGGGAAGATATTGATTGGAATAATACTTTATTTGATGTTTGGTAGTATTCTGTTTGGATTTTACGGGTTATTAGGTGTTAGAGACTAACGTGAGGAAATCCCAAGTTATCTAAACTTATAGAACGTATTCCCACTTAGCATTCCAGATCAGTAATGTATTTGTTACCGACATCGGGTTATATTTCAGTACTGTTGGTAAATTATTAATAATTGTAAAAATAAACGAAATTGATGTAATACTTGGAGGGGCGGTGCCAAATTGTCCGTTATTTGACATGTTCGGCAAGTTTACTGTTATCGGAACTGAAATATCTTCAATCGTTTTGTGTCTATGTGTGTATGTATTTGTTCTTGATTTTGATAGTTTTGGGAGTTTATTTTGGATGTTAGTATTCTGAAATTTTACAGCTAATTAGGTATCAGATAGATCGAAACAGTCTTGAGGATATCCCAAGGGTATCTAAACTTACACAACTAATTTTCGGGGTCAGTAACGTATTTGTGTTAATGGATACATCAGGTATAACTTTAGTGCTGTTTACAGTTTGACACAAATGTTTTGATGGCAGTGACCACATACCATCTAAATGAACTGATGTTTCTTCACTTTACTTTATCAGAAAAAAAACGTATTCGAATACCAGCGAAGATATAAACATAGGCATAGCTGAAACGGTAATGGGATAACGCTGAATGGATAGAACCAGGCAGAGCCGGCCTGGGGGCAGTTTAAGATGTAGCGAGATTCAACTATGGCGAGCATTTCCCCTAGCTTGTCCTTAATTCACTAAGTGTGAAATCAGCCGTGTGTGAGATAACAGATGATCTTAGCTTAAGTAACAACTAATTAACTAGCATATTAGACATAAGCTCTACATTCTTAAGGATTGAAAGAAACCTTAGCTTGACTACGTTATTAAGTTTTTGAATTTGTCATTATTTTGTTTATAAGGTTAAGACAATTGTCAGAAATTTTGGCCTAGTGATGACTAATGTATGGAATTTCTTGCGCCGCTTCTTCTCCATAACTAAACACTTTCCTAAATGGTGGTAGAAGAATATTATTAACGGTCAAAAATAATTCTTGTTAAGAATCCACTTTGAATAAAATATTTTTGATTTTGTAGTGTTCTATATGCTCCTAGTCCTAAAGGACCACTGGATGGATGAGTCCTGGTAAGGCAACTTCAATGGTCCTTTGAGTGGAGTAGGACCCGGAAATGACCATAGTCTTTACTTAACATGGTGCAATATTCACGATACATCAGTTCCACAGACTCATTAAAAGCGTTAAGTTTTATTTTAAGATTTACAAAATCCAAGATAGTTAAAATTATTATTATCGTAATGCCCTAGTGCTCTAAATCAAAATATAAATCCATCATTTTGACATGTGTCTGACCGGGTTTCGAACCCGGATATCAAGGACTAACAGAACTTGACCCACGAGCCGTTCCAAGCACCGTAACATTGTAGTAGAACGGAAATTGAAGCCATTCAATATCCTGGAGAATCTCAAGCTCAACGGATTTTATACTGAATGCTATTGAAATAGGTATTTGAGAAATTCAGACGTTTACCCTGAATGTTTATTGTTGTGTATATTTAGTTTTTGAATTTTATTTTATTAAATACAACCTAATCCCCGCGGTTTCAGCTGCGTTAAAGAAGTACAAAGGAATTAATATCTAAACATAGGTAACGCCCCGCTATCATGCGACGGCGATCGCATGCACGTGTCACGAATGCTGTTTCCAAAATTAAAGTAACCTATGTTACGCCTTAGACCTTCAGCTATCTTCTAATGAAAGTCCTGTCAAAATCGGTCCAGCCATTTAGAAGATTATCTCAGTCAAACCGACAGATAGACAAAAAAAAAATATATTGCATTTTTTTATTGGTGTCGTGTATACTTTCATATGCTTTCATATACATACTTATCCGAGGCGTTCCAGCTCTTACCTCAGCGGTAGCAACGCATCTGTGGTCAACCTCAAGTAGAAACTCGGTCTTATCTGGGGTTGATTAAAGATGTCCATGGGCGCCAGTAGGCACTTACCATCAGGTGGACTGCATGCTCGTTTGTTACTTGGATCATTTTAAAAAAACACGCTCTCACACTGAAACGTAAAAACTGCTTTGCGCTGAAATAAATTAAACTGCTTTGCGCTGAAATAAATTTAGTATAACCTGGACACCTCCAGGTTAAACTACTCGTTCTACCTTGCATTTATGGGAATACCTCATGATTTTTCAAGTTATGTTATAGTAACATTCCATTGCGTGAAACGTGTTTTATGCACGCGACATTTTATTGACTGTTACCTTAATTACACGTTTTAATGGTCAAAACTGACCATTAAAAGGGTACGAAAATTTGTGGTTCTCAAGATCGTTGAAATGTAGTAAAAAATCATCGTGATTTTCGTTTCAATTAGTACGATTTGTCTTAAACGTCAATAACAGGTGGTTTTATGTAGTTTAAATTAAAGTATACTCTTACAGAAATAATGGAATTAATTGTGTAATAGAAAAAAATCGTTAATTTTTTTTTCGAATGCCAAGTCGGTTAAAAATAATTACCTGAATTTAGACACGAATGCGTTGCTACCTCTGAGGACTAAGTTGGAACGGCTGAGAGAAATACTTATTGTTTCTCTTACCACACCCTTCAAACTAAAAACCAGCGCTCAACACTGTTATTTATTTAGTAAAAATAGATGTGACGTCAGTGACTCCGGAGTTACACCTCAGAGGGTGGAGGACCCCAAACCTTTGAACGTTATTGACCTCAATTTAACCATTTCTGGTTCGTAAATAAACATTCCTCTTTTTAAGAGCCTTCCGTGCGTAGCCATGCTGTTTTATGAACTTACGCTCTTAATTACACGCAACTCTATGAAGGTAAAATGATTTTACGCGGGATAATTCCATTCACTTCAGAAAATGGCGCCTACAGTCGTTATGTTAAATAATGGCAACATTTCGGTAACTTGGGAAGATTTAACATATTTCGTATATATGTCGGCCTAAAATTGGAACGTACAAAGTAATTTTGGTGTTTTATTCCAGTCATTTAATAAGATTAAGCAGCGCGATGTTGACTTAATTTGCCTGCGATAGTCCTATATTTATGTAACTTCGAGAAGATAAGTTTTAGTTAATACTACTGTTGTAGGGCGATTTTCGTTTTAATTTCAAAGTACTAAATTTAATTTCTTTTGAAAAAGATTACGTAATTACTTCATAGTATAAAACAAAGTCGCTCTCTCTGTCCCTATATCCCTATGTATGCTTAAACCTTTAAACCTACGCAACGGATTTTGATGCGGTTTATTTTAATAGATAAAGTGATTGAAGAGAAAGGTTTATACGTGATTTAACGCGTGCGAAGCCGCGGGCAAAAGCTAGTATAGTATATTATTTCAAGGTTATAAGTTGATATGATGTATATAAAACCATTGAAATCCAGTGAGAACGGTTACTAATATATAAAGCACTAAATAATTCAGTAATCCAGCTGATTTAATTCTATTTGAAACTCACGTAAACACTAAATTCAAACTCGTCCTTAGAGACAATAGTTCAGTCTTCAATCTAATTTCTTCTGACGTTAGCAGTAACTGTTAGCACCACAACGTTAACAGTTAATGTTAGACGGATAAATAAACCAAATTCCCGTAGAATCCGCGAAACATTTGTTGAAAGCAATAAACCAGACCATTGGTCAACGGTTGTAAATAGCGAACTACGAGTTAGGAAAAGTTTTAATGCGTTCAGAAATAAATCGGGCTATTTGTCTTTATAACAAACTCTTGATGTGGAATGACTCGACGCCGAGTGTTACGAGAACTATTCTGAGCTAGGGATGGGAGCTCGCGAAAAAATATCGATTTTGAAATCGTTTTGAATCCACTGAAGGATTTATTGACAAAATGTCTATGTTTAGAGGATTTATTAAAATGCAGTCGCATGTTTTAATGTCATTATAATAAAACAAAACGAATGATTACAACGATGAAAACTCATTTTGTTATTCGCAAAGTCGATATATCGGTTATTATCCATTAAATTGATATGTTTAGTCCTTACAATCGATTAATCAATCTCACAAGTCCCATCTCTTTTATCAACTATTGTTGAGTTTAGAAAGACCTTCTGATGAATACTTACCTACCATCAGACTAGACCTGAATAAAAGACGCCTTTTCAAAACTTAGTTAACAGTCATCTTTATTCCTCTGACTTGAAATACGTGAGTTTTGTGTAAATTTTCTTTTCGTACTGTTTACTTCTATTTATACGTCGTATTTCTGTATTTATTCAAGCGGCCCCGAGATACTTTTTAGTTAGGAGAGGAGCAAAGAAAGACCAATAAAACTGACATTATGTAGTCAGTTATTATTATGTACTATTTATATTTAGTACATCCATTAGCTTGAGGTCTACTATCTCTCCTAATATGGGTTTTAGCCATTAGTTTTAGCGTTTTGGTGACCGCAGTAATCTATTGATCTTGATTCTGCAGCTTATATTATAGATTTTGCTTCTTAGTTGCTTCTTACGACATTATCAGAGAGAGGTGCTTATGCCGACACCATACGGCGATATTTCGTTCGACCTTGTTCTTGTCCTTCGTCGGTACTTACCGCCTATATATCTAGAATAGTTATATCTAATAGTAGATGATTAAGAATTCGTCTGCGCCAACTTTGTTTGCCCAGTTGTATTAACTGTATAACTTGGGTCTGAAAGAAATGTAATCCAAAACGGCGGTATCCATGTCTCTCGTTCACACACTATATAAAACGAACGAGATGAATATACATCGTAATTTTGGAGAACAACTCTTACTGAACCTAGTTCAGTTAACCAATACAAACAATCGCGATGATGTTATGGAAAATATTCGAATGAATTAATCATTATGTTCACTTGTTCGTTGATTGTCAACTTCAATTGTTTTGTTCTACTTTAAATCAGTGTGTTTGATGGGGAAATCGAAATAATATTTGTGACCGTGTATCTTGATATTCTTTGTTCCATTGAGTAGTGTATAATATGTAATGGTCTTAGGACCAGGAGAATGTCTAAGTTTGTTGTCAATGTACTTCTTTTTATCCAAAATTCGTCATTCATCGATAGCTCTGCCCGTCTAGAGATCGTATCTTAAAATCTGCGCGTCGGAATAGGTAGGTGCTTTGTTTTAAAGTACATCCACATTTTTCCTAGTATTAGTGTTATTATCTTTTTTTATGATCGAAGTAGCAAACGAGCATGCTTTTCACGTGATATTAAGTGGCTACTGCCGCCCATGGACATCTATAATGAACCGCAGATAAGATCATAGTCTTACCTGAGGTCGGCCACAAATGCGTTGCTACCCCTAAAGACTAAATTGGAATGCCGTGCTTCAGTATGTCTCTAGCGGTGGTGCTGCCGGAATCGAACCACAAAGGGCACTACCACCTTTAAAAATGTCTTCATCTGTGAGATATAGGTATATACCACAGTATGTATAACGTCTTATAGCGAAATAATTCGCAAGCCTTAATTTAAATAACTCAAAGAGTCACGGACAAAACAGACCTTCCCAACTGCTCCCATTCTTCTTCCTGCCTTATTTTATTAGCGAATGTTCACATTTATCTTTTGAGTTTTGATCTTACCTGGTGTTTATAAGGTGTTCTGGAACTTCCCCAAAACTTAAGGGAGTTTATTTTACTGTCCGTGACTCGGGTATGCCCAAGTTATCTTTATGAGGGGTTGAGAGCTCTCAGTTTTTATTTTATTATTGCCTTTTTATATTTCGTATTTAACTGTTCAAGCGAGGTCAACCGAAAGGCCGATACGAAACTGTCACTTTATTACGATTAACATAATGCTATTTTGAAATAAAATTTCTTTTACGCGAATTGAGACTAATTTTTTTTTTTCAGAAATAAAGTCAAGTAAATAATATGGCTAAAAATATTTCTGTTCTCATATTTAAAATACGATAACTAGTGAATCTTTTTTTCGATAGTTGATATCAATCAACCTAATATATTTTTCATAAATAAATAATATTTAATTCAAGTCTTTTATTAATACCTATTCTACTGTGCTGTAACTTGTAAAAATTACACGCATTTTTTTTAATATCATTCCATTTCTGTGGCATACCTTTCATTATATTTTTGACTTTTTAGCCACTGAGAAATGAGTTTTGTGATTTTGGCTTATCTTTGTGATTTTTGCGTGCATGCAGCCCATCTTATTCTTAGTGGCCACTGCTACCCGTGAACACCTGTGATCGAGCTCAGACTAGATAAGAATTCTTAGGCCGACCCTATGCTCGACAGTAGAATCTATATGCTTTGCTACGCTTGAGGGCTAAGTTAGAATAAGTATATCTTTCTTATCACATTATTATTATGTGTCATTATCCAAAACGCAAATCCAGAGTATTCGGAGAGCGAAATTGTTAATTTTTTTTTTAATGTAGTTTTCCTACTTTCTTCTTGTCTGTTGACAAGCGCTTACTAATACTTTTTGCCACGTGCTCACGTTTTCACCTCTTTACTTGTTCACAGTGAGTTATTATACAATTAACTTAACAAGGCACCTTATTAAGGTCGGGAACTTTGTTTTTGTACGAAAGAATAAACATTGTAACGTTTGTTGTTAATTTCCAACAGTTCTTAAGATGATTGTTTTGAGCTTGGACTGAGTGTTTACGGTAAATTGTCATTTTTTTGGCTTGTTCGTTTTGATATAAGTGCAGATTAGTCATATAAAAGATATTTAGTTAAAGAAATTGTAAAGCTTTTCCTAGATTATTATGTCAGTTTAACTATGTAAAGTAGCGGAATCCCAAAATTTTAAATGGCTGTTACTGCGTTATTGTTTGCAAGGTGTGGTAAGCCTACACAAGCTATTCCATCTACTAAGGTGGAAATAAAAGAACTATCTTTGGGTTAGCAATTTCTATCTGCTATCGGAAATGTGATAGCTAATTGGGAGTGATCATGGAAAAAGGGTGGCCAATTGTAATCATTATTTAACAATAACAAGTAATTTAGTTCGTTAAAATATATTTGTCTTCTATAATATCTAATTGAAAACGATAACACTGTAATGTTTATTTTTCCATGAAAAACGTATCTATGCAATCGTGCAAATATTACTGGACTGTTATTGATGCGACTTTGTATTGTGATGACTATTGTAGATTGCCATTTAGGACGTTTATGTCCTATCGCAGCGAATTTACTTTCGCATTTTGCATAATTAAACCGTAAAAACTTTGGACAAGGCGCTTTAAGCAAGGCATCGGCGAATGAATAAAAAGAATTTGTATTAAGCGTAAAACTTCTAAACTATTTCGATTCCACGAACTTTTGGTACTAAATAAGTTTGACCTTCGAGAGTTTGATAGCGAAAAAAATATTGGGTTCTCAAGAAATCGACTACTAGGTCAAAGTTTGTAATCGTTTGGACTAACAAAAAGGAGCAGTTTCAAAAACTTAAAAGAAATTTCGTCTCTTTTTTTCAAATGAAAAAACTGTTGTCGCTATAAAAGTAGACACTGTAAGAATGAAATGTGTTTTAGCAACTATTGTTATGCGTAATCCTGTGAATAAATCTTAATAATGTGACTGAAAAGGATATCTAGAACTATTTATTAGATAATGTAATCTCTGGTTTATTTATGAATCAGCAATGAACATCTTTTGTCATCTATGCTCATAATTTTGAATATAATGTGAATATAAATTCTTCATTATAAAGCACTAGGTTTCGCCCGCAGCTTCGCACGCATTAAATTACATACAAACCTTCCTCTTGAATCACTCTATTAAAAACCGCATCAAAATTCGTTGCGTAGTTTAAAGATCTAAGCATACATAGGGACAGAGAGCGGAAAGCGACATTGTTTTATACTATGTAATGATATTTTATGAAAATATGAACCGGCTACATATTATGTCCAAACCCCTTTAAAAGACAGACAGGACAGTCGGCGTGGGCTGAGTAATAGAGTTCCTTTATGTACCCTAAAAATAAACGCTTTCATTTAGGACATAAAAACGTCATGAACGAATTACAAACTTAATTTATTTGTGTTATGTGTCAGCTGATGTTTCTTTCTTTTGTTATGTATATGTAAGGATGCCATATTTTTAGTTCTATCTTTTATGGCGACATGTTTCCTAATTGGAATAGATAGATGTAATTAAAAAGGTATAATTTAAAGCGTCATATAATAGTCACATCTGGAGGATTAGATCTCCATGGGCAATAGTTTCCACGGATTGAGTTACTCAGAAATATTTTTCAAAAACAATTTCAAAGGCGGGCTAAATAGGGGGAAAAGACTTTGCTGCTACGTATTCAAGTTTTATAATTTCTGAAGTATTCTACATATTTGGAAAAATATTGTTTCAAAATTGACTAGTAGACTGAAACTTGCCACCTATCTTGTTTATTAGAATAGTCTAGTTACGTCCCGAATCTCTCTCCAGGCAGTCTTAAATTCTAGTGCAATATTTGCGAATTGCGAATGAGGGGTATAACAGTATATCTCAAACTATCTGCTAAGGCAGTTAAGAGAAAATTGAAGCCTGATATACGACCTAGACTATACCTAGAAATGGTATAGTGTCTTATATTAAAATGAACCTATAAGTCTTACAAGTAGCTTTGTTGTATCCAAACTTAGTGTTGGCACGGGTAAAAGTTATGTGTAAACACAGCCTAAGTTAGTATTTCGAAAAAAAAACGATATACATAATTATTTATGCAGGTAGACACAAACAAAACATAACTAAGTGTTCAGGTAAGATTATTGTTTTACCTGAGCCTCGTCTTCCAGTGTACGTTTATAATTATCAATACTCAATGGGACTTAAACCTTTTTCCCTACCTTAGGTTGGCTCTTAAGGTCTGAGTACAAACGCCTCGATTATCTCTCCCTACCACAGCCTTCAAAGAGTAATACAGCAGCGCTTAACACTTTTTTCACCCACGTTTAAAAAGTGAAAAGGAATACATATTTAAACATAACTGTCATCCCTCTTTCCCGCGATAAATAAGTCTGGTGGTGGTACCTACATGAAGAATTCCGAAGTTCCATGGATCCTTTTAAATTAACCAAATAATTGTAAATAAACTACTCATGTTGACTTACGTAATACGGTATCGAGTGCCGGTATACTCAAGTGCCGTATTTATCATTAAGTACTCAAACATCTGAAATTAGAATCGAGATCGACTTACAAGCGACCCAGTTACTCTGGCGCACTTTCGATGCACGTTCTAAAGTAATTTGTCCTTGTTTAGCAAGGTGAAGTCGTAATTGGCTAGAGTGGGACAGATAGTGAGTCACGGGTATTGTGTCCACGGGTTGAAAAACTCATTGGGTACCTACTATAATAATGTCAGAAAAACCACATTAATAGTGGATTGAACAGGTACGAGTATTTACTATTGGAATATTTTCGTCGTGTCGAACGATTATTCGATACGATACATCGATTATTAGGACATCACCACTTACCGTGACATTACCGACTATGACCTTCCTACTATGCTACCTGAGATCAAATTCGATGCTTCCCTCGAAGGTTTAAGTGTAATACGTCGTCCTTATTATATGTCATCGTCCTGTTATAAGGGAAAAATAGATATGGCAGTTAAAACATGAAGACTTCTTTACTTTATTCGTATGTGTTACAAATTTAAAAAAGTTCGATAAGCAATTTTCAAATGGGTCGTCTTAGATTCGGCTAAACTGACTTTAAGGACATTTTTATCATTTTTTTTTGGAAAATGAGGAGTAGGCATACGGGTTCCTATTATTCAGTATCATTTTCGACACTAACTCATATAAAAATAACAGACAGACGAAAGAATCAAATCGCTAACCAGTATACGAACAAAGAAATACTATAAGGACATTTGATTAGTCTAATGGAAACGGGCATGTCCTGAGTCACTTGTGGTCAATGAGTCACGTGACGTGACAGATCACCGACATGGCGCCAACCGTGGCATTGGATTAAGCTCAGTAAAACTGATTTAGTAGCTGTATAAACTTATTTACATCGGCCCCAATCAGAGACGGGATAATTTTATTATCTGTGCCTCAAGATGGGTTAATATAGTTTAGAATTGGTTGTTATATAGGGTAATATATCTGTCAGTATAGACTGAAGACTTCAATGTTTATGCACTTTCTGGTATCAAATCAGTTTAATAGGTCTTATTTAGTCACGCTTACTAATATGCCGAAGATTCCTAACCAGTGTAATCTTTCTGGAGTTACATACTTTTGATAGCTACCAAATTTCCATAAAGAATAAGACCAGACTAGCCATGCCCCGCGGTTTGACTCGCGTTTAAAAACAGTCTCTACAGCATTTTCTCTTCGTATTTTCTCTACTCGACTCACTGTCTATACTACTTAGTGTAGGTAGACACACTAACCACAATTCTTAATCTGCCATGTATATAACGCCGCATACTACAGAGAGCAGTTTTCCTGTACCAGATTGCGATTTTTCTAAAATTTAGCCTAAAAATATCTTCAATGAAAACCCCCTAAATAAAAATCTAATATTTTCATATTCCACTGGCAAATTCAGAGATAAGCGCTTTCGAACAAAAAAAACAATAAATCTTTTCAGCCTTACAATATTAGCACAGAATGGCATAGATAGGGCCTAAATAAAATCTGAATGCAGATAGATTTTCAAAGTTAGGAATTCGTAATAAAATAAATCCTTTATCCCATTGTGTTTTTACGTCAACTGAAATATATCGTGCATATGGGGCAATGACATTCATCTAAATCCTTTGTTCACATTTCCAAAATAAATTCCTCACAATAAAACAATGAAGTTCTGTATTATCCTGTAATAAAACTATATTACGTAAAAATGGTGAACAATGAACAGGTAATATGATCCACGTTAAATAATATCTTTCCTATAAGAAACGGAATTTAACACACACCTTGGAAGGTGGTAGAATCCCATGTAGTTTGACTCCGGCGGCACCACTGCCACACCCCTTTCCGCCCTATAACGGCAGTATTAAGCACTGCTGTGTTCTGGCTTGAAGGGTGTGGTCAGGGAGACATACTTATCCGAGGCGTTCTACCTCAGTCCTCAGGGGTAGCAACGCATCTGTGGTCAACCCCAGGTATGACCGTGATCATATCTGGGGTTGATTACA
>DWPV01002596.1:0-16870 GCA_018251915.1 Urbanus proteus proteus
GAGCGCATTTGAATGGTCAGATAGTTATTCTATGGATAAATATTATTTGAAAAATTGACAACAGCTTATCCGGTGAACAAAGTGTCAAATAACTTTATTCTTTGGGTAGCTATTCGTACTTTTATCCGAGCATTGAAAAATTAGCCCTTAATGATGCATTCAAATTCAAGTCTGATAGGTAGTAAAACAAAACAAAGTCGCTAGTCGAGCTTCGTTACCTAATCCTATTTAGGATTGATTAGGTACACAGATCCCACTTGCTTAGAAAAATACTAGTTTCCCACTTTAAGTTCATAATAAAAATAGTTACCGGCTTCTTCTCTCTGCGAATGTGCAGGAACACCGCATTGCCCGTCTTTTGGAAGTACTGTTCCACATAGTTGCGGCCAAAGCCCAGGAACGACGTCAGTGACACGTACAGCCCTGTCTCCGATTCCTGAAACAAATAAAGAAATGTTATAGGTACAATATTATTTCGTTAAATTACGAAACATTACATTACATTCGCGACGACCCCCGTGGCGGAGCAGTTACCATACCGATCTGACGCGCAGTGTGTCCCGGGTTCGATTCCCGGCCAGACAGATATCTGAATGATGAGTTTAGATTCCTTGCCTGGGTCTTGGTGTTTGTGTTTTCGTCTTTGTATGTCCATAGCACCCACGATACAGGAGAAAATCCTACTGTGGGGCTATGTGTGTAGAAAGCGTCGTTTTGCGTTGTCTATTAGACGCACGTGTCACGCACGTTCGACGCAGCGGTCACCTTACCATTCTGACACGTAGAATGTGCCGGGTTCAATCTCCGAGCAAGGAGTTATGCTTAGATAAGTAGGCAAATGTAATTCTTGCATCAAATTAAGAGCATTGCGCCATGCCACTATAACATTCAAACTCATTCAAAAACAAGCAGGTTGTATTGCGCGATGATATCCGAAGCGTTGTCTTAATGTATTGGGTTAAGAAGGTATTTACATATGCAGGCTATGTATATTTATATTACGATAGGCTTTAAAATATCGATCGTAAGTGAAAACACAAAAAAATGATCAGTTTACATTTGAAAACCCCTATAATTTGCATAGCGATAATACATATCACCTCAACGGAAGCCCTCAAATCATGGGGGTACTGTTCAAACTTTGCCACATTCGTTCGTTAGCAGTCGATGAAGTCGCAAAAATGTTTAACACCACCGACTTGTACCTCGGGACTTTTCTCATTCTGTGCGGATTTGCTCTCAGCCTGTTTAATTTACGACGTGTGCTTAGAGGTACCACATTCTCCTCTCTGCTATTGTCAGAAAATGTGCTTCTTATGTGTATCGGTGTGGCTTTCGTAAGTCGAGCTGTTTACTCCCTATACCTTACCAACATGGACATCCATAACATGGAAGAAAGAACGGCTGAGTTGGTCAGTTCCATGGACAATGGCATGAACTGCGGATTTTCGTCACTTCTGTTAGGCTACGGGCCGTTTGTAGTGTCAATGGTGAATAGTTTCCTGAGCTTGATCATCGACAATTACATGCATTACAAAATGCTAGGAAATATAAAGGAAAAGGCTGACGAAAATATTGTGCGCGACATTCGCGAAGACGTCTCCCAGAGACAGTTCAAGTATGAGAATCTTTGCAAATTTTGGAGGAAAAATTTCTCCTTTCTAACTATTGCGGTACAGTGGATTGTACCAATTGTCACAGCTCTAGCAATGTACCCAGTAGGAGTGAGAGAGATTACAATGATACAAGCACGCAACTTAGACGAAACATGCATGGCTATGTTGAACTTATATAGTAAAGGATGCAATGTAACAGACTTTGAAAACATAGCAGATTTGCCCAAATATATCCAGTCACCAGTGAATTTCTTTGAAGCCCAAGATACCGGCAAGTCTAATGCATCACGAGAAATAGATACAGTGCTAAGCAATGTGTTGAGAATCATCAACAATTTTAACAACCATACAAATTTCACCTTCACCACATTCAAATCTACCAGAAACCCAAAAGCGACAGAAGCATGTATGCAGATGTGTTTCACAGACAACAAGAGTCTACTATTATATATGTTTGTCCTGGCATTCGTGAGTTACTTCATACCAATCACTATATCAACAGTTATTCTCACAAAAATACATATTATGGATGTGAAAAAGCCCAACATGAAGACATATGTAACCAGGGAGTTGCTGTATAACATACTATTTTGGACTCCGGTAATGTTTGACACGTTTCTGTCACTAATATTCTGTTCATACTCTATGCATGGTGTGAGAACGTCCATATTCAATACCGTTGCCAACATATATCAGGCGATAAAGAACTTCATGAATACAAAATACTTTAAAGAAAATGTTATTGTTCCTGTTTAAATATGCTTCCCGTCATGAACACAAGTTTTGTAATTTAAAGATTATATCATATATTATATTGTCCAAATTACTGTTGACAAAAATATAACCAACGGCATTACAGGGCAGAAATCAAGCCAACAGACTGCATTGCTATATTTAACAAGGTACACAATATGAACATGTAAGATAAATCTTAATCTTAATAAGATATTACTAGAAGTACACCTATAATAAATTTATATAATTATATGACTTTTTATCTAAAACTATGTATAGCTTGTAACTTTTTGATAGCAATATGTTTTTCAAGTAGAGACTATTCTAATCAACAGGTATAAGTGTTGTAATCTATACAAAAAGTAACATTAAAGTGTCTGTTAGTGATTTGAAAATAACAACTTTTTACTCTATGCATATAACAAACACATACACAATGCCTATAACGAAAATGCAATAAAACATTTTTGTCTGTCTGTTTTACTAAGGTAATCTTCTAACGTTCCGGACACCTGCGCACGCTGTCGCAGGAGAGCCGAGTATCACATTTGTTTAAATATGTATGATTTTTTACTTCTTTAAAATGTATGTTTCGTTAAAAAGTAAAAAAGTTCTACACTCATAGTACCACCATAGAATTTTCTCCTGTACACACACAACATATAAATACACAAACACCCAGACCCAGAACCGAAATCTAAACTCATTATACAGATATCTGTCTGACTAAGAATCGAACCGGACCCACTGCGTGTTAGACCGATAGAGTAACTGCTCTGCCATGTGGGTTGTCAAATCACATGTCGTATACAAAATTTAACATAAGTGATACCACCAGCTCTCCCGAGATGGTGGTCATAGCGCATGCAGCACTAACGCTTTTTCATAAGTTAAAGTAGCCTAAGTTACGCCTTAGACCTTCAGCTATCTTCCAGTGATAGTCCCATCAAAATTGGTCAAGCCGTCAAGATTACCTCAGCCAAACAAACAGACAAACAAAAAAAATTGCATTTATGTTATAGCTGTTGTGTGTACTTCCATATGCATTGTGCAAAAAGTAGTTAGGTATAATATATTGAAATCACGAATAGACACTTCAATTTTATCTATTTCTATTGATAATCGCAATCAGTAAAACACAAATGGATGTAATAAAACATAAGTAATTTTTAACTAAACATTGTTTTTTTTATAACATTGAAGCCAACGAACATGCAGTCTACCTGATGGTAAGTGGCCACTGCCGCCCATGGATGTTATCAACTCCAGATAAGAACAGCCTTATCTGAGGTTGGCGACAAATGCATTGTTACCCCTGAAGACTAAGTGGAATACCTCGGATAAGTATGTCTCAAACCCTTCAAGCCAGAACACAGCAGTGCTCAACACTGCTGCTACAAGGTAGAAAAAGGTGTGACGGTGGTGCCGCCGGAGTCAAACCACAAGGATTCTTCCACCTTCAAATGTATTAGTACAAAGAATAAGTAGACTTCATTCAGTTTCAATTGTATATGATATGAAATTTAAAAAAAACTTTGTTATTATTTTTCTAGGTTTACTTTATATGACTAATTACAAGTTCATACTTATAGCTACCAGGCTATAATCTGATTCACTTTTTAAAAGTTTAAATTTAACGTGACTTAACTTAGTTTTACCGTAAATTAAAGATAATTCATTTTCAGACAATACCATTCCAAATAATCATGATTACACAAAACTAGTGATTCAAGTGAATTGAAAATTACAAAAAATGCACAACTTTATATACTACATGGTATAAAACAAAGTCGCTTTCTTTAGCCCTATATGTATGCTTAAATCTGTAAAACTACGCAACGGATTTTGATGCGGTTTTTTAATAGATAGAGTGATTGAAGAGGAAGGTTTAAATGTATAATAACATCAATTTTTCTGTAGTATACTTAGTACCAGCATTGCACCCATGCGAAGCCGCTAGTTAAGTAATATAAATTTAGGACAAGTATGGACTATTTGAACTATCTTTTTAGACAAAAAGCTCAGTAGATAAAAGTTCGAAATATATTTGTAGGTTACAAAACAAATTGCAACTCACCGGGTTGTCAAACGAATACACACACTCGTCCTTGTAAACCAATTGCTGGGGTTCAGGGATCTTTATTTTCGGCAAATGCGGCGCCAAAAGATCCAGAGAAGCCATCATGCAGCTATTCTCCTTTCTCCTTTGATTCTATTATTCAGCGAATTCTATTTTTCTTTTTATTCGTCCTATCACGGCGTCGTTCTAAAATTATCAATTAGTGTTGTGATCGTAAATAACTTTTTTTATTTTATTATTAATCGATAACTTTTAATTGATGTAACACTGGAGAGTGCATGCTAATATTCGTTTTTCTTCTTCTAATTACACATTATCCTTGTACTACGTATTAATAGCTTTTTAATTTTTAAATAGAAATAATGTGAAGTATTTTTTAAACACATTACATACTGCTATACTTCAAAAAATTGAGTTACACCATGAAAGAAAGAGACAATATCACAATAGGAAGTGATTTAAGATCCGATTTGTATGGGAACCGCTGTAGCCAAACAAATGCATAGAAATCAGTACCTACTCGTATTTTTACCACTAAAATCTGCATTTATATTGGTTGCCTGTAGTTAACAATTAAAGAGGCATGTTTCTGAAGTTTTACAAAAAAACTACTTACTAACTGCTACCTGAAAAACAAAATGTACGTGTTTCAATGACTGGCAAGCACTGACGTTAAGTAGGCTACGCTGATCATACTAATAAAATAATAATAAATAAATAATCGACAGTGCAGAGTCAGAAATTAATTCAATCGACGTTAAAATAATATTTAATGCAGATTAGATGTTAGTATTCCACACATAATATATTTTATTGATAATAAAAAGTGTTTATTATGAAGGCGATTTTGTAACGATTATTTAGTCTATGTATAAAATAGGGACATCCCTATAGAAATTGAAATAAATCCTTTGACAGTGTCAAAGAGTAGAGTATGTCATGTTGTCATGTCAAAATGTTGCGAAATTAAGATATCTCAAAAAAAATAAAAGAAATTTTAATTGCCAAGATAGATAAAATCTGGATAAAATATATTCTAATTTGGGGTTATTACTTAAATTGGTACAGTTTTAGAATTGTCGTAAATAGGTTTCAAAAGACTTTGGCTCAGCTAAACATTAGTAAAGCATTTCCTTGAACACCGAATGAATACCGAATGTGGATTTCTTTTTATTCTTACCAAATAAATTTAAAAATTATAAGAAAAGTGAGACGTTCTTCGTCAAATAAAAATTAAATGTTCGCAAGTTTAAAATCTGCTACATATTTACAATTATATTTGATTGTAATCCTACATAGGATAGGTACATTGGGAGAAATAAAACATTTTAGTCTGAAGCCTTTTAGACATTTTTATTATTTTTCCTAATTATTCTATCGTTCTCATATAATATATCTTCCTTATTCAACTACATTTTGTGACCCAAATCTGTTTTCTAAATGTTTTAATATTGATTCTTTCAAACATTTATTTTTATTACCAATCTGAATATTTCTCTGCTGCAGCATTTTTATTTTTCTCTTGTATTTGTGTAGATACTTAATTCTTCGGTTGATTTGAGATCTTAGATTAATTTCTGTAGATGTATCAAATTCCATATCATTCATATTGATGTTGGACGGATTGTATATTGATTCTGGTTGCTCTGAAATCTGCAAAGTAAAAATATTAGAAATATATTTACTTGTTAGAAATATATTTACAGAAATATACTTGATAAACAAAATTACAAAATAAAAATGGTTACAGTAGGGCTTATTATTTAATTGCATTATTTCAATGTTGTGCTAATAATACATTGTTAGAAAAAAAAAAGAACTGAAAATTTATATTCGAAACATGTTACTGGCCAAAAATATATTCATTTGGCAGAATTTATAAGGCTGCCTGCACATGTTGGTTTAAACATTGGCCCAAATGTCATGTGTCCAGTGTGTGGATCTGGAATGTGCATTTGTGCCAATGTTGAGGTGATTATTCTTTATTCATTTTCCAGATCCAAATGTTGGACGCATGGCCTTAGGGCTTACGTGTCGAGCCGGCATTATAATATAAAAAAGCCAAACAAGTATGGTCCGAAATGTGAAACTACATAGTTGGTTTTAAGTCTTACAATAGAGATATCCTTCACAGATACGTACATATAAAATTGATGAAGTTTCAGGCTCATTTTTATTTTCTAATTTGATGCGTGTTTGATGGCTGATTATCTGAGTAGCTACATTCTGGAAGCAAAATTACATTGAATTTGTTAACATTGGCTATATAGATAAGACACTTCATTCATTTAAACATAATGTAGACAGTCTTTAAAATAAATCTTATTTTCTTTATAATAGACTTTACAATAACTTATTCAATCTTTTCTGAAGGTTGTGACAACTAACTGCTAAATCTCAATAAGCTAAGGGGTGGATGAATTCTGTAGTTTCACTATACATTTCTGCCTTAAAACAGCAACAAAACTGGTTTAAAGCTACTGTGTTTAAGGTGGAATATTGTGGTGTAGTTATGTTATAAATAAAATGTATTCCAATTTACTCCATAATAGCAACACATCTATAGTTGACCTCAAAAGGACTTCCCTAACAAAGGTACTTCTTACCATGAAAGAAAGAGACAACAGGAAGTGGCACGTGGGCTAATTGAGGCGACTACCAGTATAATCAGCTTAGCATACTTGACGTCGGTGCTTGCCAGTCATTGAGACATGTAAATTTGTTGTGTAAAATTTTTGTAAAACTTCATATACATGCCCCATTCATTGTTGACAACAGAGAACCAATAAAAATGCAGGTTTCTTAGTGGTAAGAATATGATTAGGTACTGATTTCTACGTCTCTGTTTGGCGACAGCGGTTTCCATACTAAGCAGCTCCTATGCCACTTCCTCTTTTCCATGCTTCTTACCTTACCTTAAGTACCTTTGTACATTACCTCAAAAGAGTAAAATAGGTACCTTGGATGGTATGGCGCCTTTTCGTATTCGCATTAGACCATTCTGTGTTTCATATAGATCTTTCTTGTCAAAATGAATGGAACAAATCATGGTACTCTCCGAAGGCTTCCAATACTCATTCAGCCGAGTTTTACGAACAATATCAATCCACTGGTCTTTAATTTCTTCATCACATGGAAAACTAAAATAGACAAGACATGAAAATTGAAACTGCACTGTATTCTTAGTACTACTTTGTAGCGTTTTCTAGATAAGAATTTGGTGTACGTTTACACCCGTTTTTCCATAGTAAAATTTTAGTATCTAAACGATCCACTAAGAGCGCTGTATGTACATGTATGAGCCCTAATATAAACGAGGAACAGGAACCTTACTAAGAGTTTGTTACGTTTTCTTGATACGATCTCGGTTAACGTTTATGCCCGTTTTTTTATAGAAAAAATTTAGTACCATATCGATTCGCTAGGAGCACTGCATGTAGATGTATGGGTCCAAAAGTAAACGAGGAACGTTTCACTAAACGTAATAAACTCGTAGTAGGGGTACTGCACTGCAAAAATACGTTCGAATCAATAGTTACATATGCTTACTTACTGGTGAAATGAAATACCTTGTTTATAGTTGTATTTAGCATTCCCCGTTGCATTTTTGCAAGTCGGAATAACACAGGAAGGCATTGTATTATATAATTTAATGTGATTCTATTAAACTCTTGATAGGATTTCTCACAAATCTTTCATTTTCACACAAAACTTTGTTTTTAACTTTTGGCTTTTGGTCTTTCTTTCGGAGTTCTGACAAATGACATTTGACAATTTTGTTATGACGTTTAGTTTCACTTCACTCTCATTGACATGTAAGACTACGGCCCAGAAATTTAGCGAAACTATTTTGATGTTCACTTAACTTAAAAAAATCATATTATCAATTGAAATTTAACAGGTATTAATATAAATGTCACAACAAGTGAACATTAAAATATTGTTAATATAAAAGGCGATTTTAATGCAGGATGTGTGAAACGGAAATTAAATTAGTTAGTGCGGAAGACTCTTAACAATAATTAAGTTCCGATAACCGCCCGCGACCACGAGCGCATAGATTCCCATTCAAGTAATTTCAATAGACCGCAAATATAAGAGTCAACAAAGTAAGTCCATCAAACGACTAAAACTTCAATGTTCACGCTGACTTATATAAATATTACAACCAGTGAAGTACCTGCTTTAAATTTATTAGAATTAGTATTTCACTATTAAATCGTTCTGGGTTTTGTCTGGAATGCAGCCTACGTCAAACGGTCAAAGTTACACAAACAAAGTTTGTTTATGTCAATGTCAATTATGAACTTTGAAATTTCTTATCACAAAAACTTGAAATTTTAAGAGAACATAATACATATTTGTAATTTTCATTTTCCTTCTTAAATAAAAATGACTCTCAAACTTTATTTCGATCTTATGTCGCAGCCTTCTAGAGCTCTATATATATTATTGAAAACTGCTAAATGTGATTTTATTCCTAGACGTGTTGATCTTCGTAAAGGTAAGTAATAGAAGACTATAATTAACTTTAGTTACACAAGTACATCGGGCCTATGAAATTATGGGTTCCCGGAAGATATGAACATCATAATAAGAACTTAAGATTGTATGTCATTTGTTCTACAAAATAGTGATGAATTGTTGATGAATGTAATTAAATATTCCAGGTGAACACTTTGGTGAAGAGTTTACAGCAATTAACAGATTTCAACGGGTCCCTTTAATTGATCATAATGGCTTCATTCTCACTGAAAGGTATGTATATTCCTATTTTTTATAATTATAAAAAAATAGAAGGTGGTAGAATCCATAGAATTTGTTAATGTTTGACTTTAAAAAAGAAGACGCTCTTTACACTTATAGGCCTATAATATAATTTTCTCCTGCGCCGTGGGTTCCATGGAAACAACCAGACGCAGAACATAAATATTTGTCATTTAGTTCAGTTTGGTCGGGAATTGAACCACCCACGGAGTCCTCTTCTCAGGGGCGATGACGGCCACCGGGGGGGTTTTAGTGCGGTAAAAATCCCAAATACCTTTCTCCCTGATCAACAACAAAAAAAAAGGTGTAGCTACTTATTTGTGGTCAACTACACGTAGGATTCTCATTTTAAGGATTTCTGTCTTATTTTCAGTGTTGCTATAATCAAATACTTGGGGAGAGAAAACTTGATACCGGACTATTTGTACCCAAAGGACAGCAAGTTGCAGGCAAGAGTGGACGAGTACTTGGAGTGGCAACACATAGGCCTGCGGCTTCACTGTTCCATGTATTTCAGAGTTAAGGTAGATATTTTAGATGCACTATTTATAGTTCAATATCTTTTGAAATATGTAGAATATTATAATACTAAAACATAAAAGTTTTCAGTACATTACAACTTATTTTTCACTCCACATAATATTTGAATTTATCATCATTATCATTACATAGTATAAAACAAAGTTGCTTTCTCTGTCCCTATATCCCTATGTATGCTTAAATCATTAAAACTATGCAATAGATTTTGATGCAGTTTTTTTCATAGATAGAGTGATTGAAGAGGAAGGTTTATATGTAATTTAATGCGTGCCGCGGGCAAAAGCTTGTTATTTTCTATACTGTTATTCTCGTTGCTACTATTACTGTCTTACTCACCTCTCATTCTCTCTGTCTGTTATCTCATTAATGCTACAGATTTGGTTGACTCAAAATTGCATTTTATTTTCTTTATAATTTATATTATATTTTTTCAATTCCAGCATTTGGACCCAATAATATCCAGAAAACCTTCCAATCCAACCACAGTGGCCAACTACGAACAACGCATGGTGCTGGCACTGGAGAACTTTGACAACCTGTGGTTAGGGCAAGGCTATCCGTTTATCACAGGGAATTCTATCACCGTTGCAGACTTACTGGCGGCCTGTGAGCTAGAACAACCTAGTATGTATTAGTCTTAGTATTTTGGCAGACGCTTTTATGTAATTTTCATTGGCTTTTATCAGTTTTTCATTATTCGGTGACCCAGATGGCGCAATGGTTAACACGCCGGAGCGCTAATCTGAGGGTCCTGTTCGATTCCCAGCAAGACGGAAATTTGAATGATTTAATTCCATTAAATTAAATTTCCATTCTGGGTCTGGGTGTGTGTCCTTGTCTTGTGTGTTGTCCATGGCACCCACAACACAGGGAATCCTAGTGTGGGGCTATGAGTGAGAAGCGTTATTTATTATTTAATTTTATTTATCTATTATTAGTATTTTTCAAAATATTGTGTATAAAAAACTTTTTGTGTTTATAACTTTTCAATGCAATTAGGTAATATTCAATGGAATTTTACTAGGCAGCTTCTATTTGAATCTATTTTCAGTTATACTGGATGGAATTTCAAAAAATATTGTTTTGGCTTTAAATTACTTCAGTGTTCCTCTCTGTTTTTTATTGAACGCATATGCATTTTAAGCTTCTAGATTTGTAAGGTAAATTTTTGCTTTAATATCATATCACTAACACAGCCATTGTCTAAGTGTGCTCCGCGGACATCTGGGGCCTCGCGTAATCTTTGTAGGGGCTCCATGAGAATACTAGAGGTGTGAATAGAAGTCTCATTATTAAATGAGAAAAAATACACGCCGGAGTGACCTTTAAAATTTTGGGCTTCCATTAAAATTTTCGTCAATCAAAAGGGGTCTACTACCAAAGAAGTTTGAGAACCGCTAAACTAACATATCAATAATAATATGTTTATTTTCAGGAATGGCAGGTTTCGATCCCAGTGAGAAGTACTCCAACATTGCCGCTTGGATGAAGAAAGTAAAGCAGCATTTTAGTCCTTACTATGAGGAAGGACATGTGATTGTCAATAAAATTATTGAAAAACAGCAGTCTAAATTGTAATTGTAATTCCATTCATAGATTGGAATTAAGAACGTAAAGCAGCATTTTAGTCCACTCAACGAAGAAGGACATGTCGTTATTAATAAAATTATTGAAAAACAGCAGTCTAAATTGTAATTGTAACTACATTCATAGATTGGAATTAAGAAAGTAAAGCAGCATTTTAGTCCTCACTATGAAGAAGGACATGCCATTGTCAATAAAATTATTGAAAAACAGCAGTCTAAATTGTAATTGTAACTCCATTCATAGATTGGAATTAAGAACGTAAAGCAGCATTTTAGTCCACACTATGAAGGACATGTCATTGTCAATAAAATTATTGAAAAATGACAGTCTAAATTGTAATTCTAATTCCATTCATAGATTGGAATTATAATGTAATCATTGCAGTGGATGGCAGTGGCAGTGGAATCATTATTGTCTATGTTTGTTATATAGAAAGTTATAGACTGGAGATTGGTAAAAAAAGTTATAGAGTTAAGCCTTTACAAATGGAATGGCAGTTGGTTTTGGTGGTTTGTGGCTATGGTGTTTGGTGTAGCATTTAATTATCAGTGATTTAATACTAATGGAATATAGTTGTATAGATTCAGTAAAATGTTGAGTTGTAATCTTTTGATTAAAACAAAAGAAATGTTATTTAATCACGCAAAAATGAAGGTTAATTTTAAAAAGTGTTCAGATTGATTGATATTGTACATAATAAATATACAATTATACTTATGCATTGCAGTGATATTTTCTGGTTAAAACCAAATCTTATTTTGATATAAAACATTTTCATATTGCTAATTATTTTGTAAGTTAATTGCTAAACTAAGTTGTATTTTTCTATGTTTTGCTAAGTTTTGTATTCTATGGTGTTATAGTGTAAAATAATAAATGATTATATTTTTATTGAGATTAAAATAAAGATCGAAAAAGAAGAGAGAAAAATATCAGTTTTTTTTCAATTATCATAATACATTATCCCTCAGCCTCAGGTATACGTCTAAATAGACGTTATATATTTGGTGATATCATAAAAAATATAAAAATAGGCTCATAGCCTTATAAGTTTTAATTTCTTTGGTGGATGTTTCAAAATTTTCTCCAAAGAACCAAACCGTCTGGGTGGTACAAGAAACTTAATGAGAGTGTCAAAATAATACATATTTACTGTTAAATATACATATAATAATTACATTTAAGACAAAAATACCCGGAATATGACCTACATAATATAAAAAATGATGCTGATTAGCGATTATCACTACATAGTACAAAACAAAGTCGCTGTTTGAAGGAACAAACAGCGACATAGGAAGGAAAATCTAAGCATACATAGGAATGTATGCTTAGATTTTTAAAACTACGCAACGGCTTCGATGCGGTTTTTTTAATAAATAGAGTGATTTAAGAGGATGGGTTATATGTAATTTAAGGCATACGAAGCCGCGGGCTACTTTTTAATATAGTTGGCGTATTTAATATTAAATGCATTTACATACTCAGACAATATTATTATGCCATACAGTTTTTAGACTAAAATACACTTTTTCGTAAATTCCTCTAGATGGTGCTGATACCATGTCTAAGCTTTAATTTCGTTTAATGTTGGTGTTTCTGATGCTGAAAATGTTGCGTCCCCTGAATACTTGATGGCGTTATGGATTGCGATACTGATTTTTTCAACCCTTACTATCGGCGCTTTCCGATACTAGATGGCGCTACCTACCTCACCTGTGCCAGATTTTATTTTTTTACCTCATGGCAAATAGGAGATTATATGTTCGGTTGTATGGTATTTCATTTTTACTTTTTATGTTGTTTATGTTTTTTATATTAAGGAAATAGCAAACCCACATGCTGCCCGTGGACAATTTTGTTGTAATCAACCGTAGACAAGATCGCAGTCCTTTCGCGGTAACTCAATGGATGATTAATTAAAGATATTTTATCAATTCTATGTAGGTACTATATAGCCACATAGACCTATGATATGGAGATCGAAGGTAAAGATAGGAGGAAAATGGAGTACCTACTTACCTAAGCAGTTGCCAATAGCTGCCGATGGCTGCCGGAGTGACGGGCGGTGGCCGTTGCTTCATTGGGTAGGTTACGACTAAATATGGTCACTCCAAATTCAATTAACACTGTAGGTAGTCTACTTTTTAATAGGTAATTACTGTTTAACAGGAGGATTTGTACCTACTATCTTCAGCGGAGACAGAGCAAGTAGGTAGGTACCTATCTAAATCCTATTCGATTTGATTTGGATGCGTTGATCAAAGTTATGTGTGTGTCTGTTCAATGTGTCTGTTCCATCATCCATTTACACAAACAGTCATGTGCGATCAGACGTATTGTCAGTGTAAGTGTAGTTTTCTCGTTCTTCATGTCTTCTTGTTCAGATTTCCTACCCTACAACAATAGGAATTTACGTCGATGCATGCATGATGATCGCACGTGTCTTTCCTGTTTAAATAGCACGCACCAGACAACACACGACTACCTGTCGGAATTTGTTGGTGCGCCCAATGTTTCAGCCCGATGTTTAAGTTTTAAGTTCCCTATCTATCAACCTCCATATCTACGGCGAATTGTGGCAGTTGTTGCAGGTAAAATTCCACTTCAAAAAATGTATTTTAGTATCATTTGATCGCCCATTTTTAACCGACTTCAAAAAAGGAGGAGGTTCTCAATTCGACTGTATTTTTTATGGATGTTCCACGATAACTCCGTCATCTATGGGCCGATTTGGATGATTCCTTTTTTGTTAGAAATAACTAATTTTATTTAAAATTATTTCAGTTGGGGCATGGCCATCGGGGCATAATGGGATAGGTACTATCCCATAGCCGGAAAATGGAAATGGAATGAATGAATGGAATGGAATTTTTTCATTCCATTACCATTAGAATTAAAGTGTCAACAAAATATTTTTTTTACTCAATGCATATGAAAGTATACACGATACCTATATAACAAAAATGCAATTTAAAAAAATTGGCTGTCAGTCTGTTGGCTGAGGTATCTTCTAAATGGACCAATTTTGACGGGACTTTCACTGAAAGACAGCTGAAGGTGTAAGGAATAACATAGGCTACTTTAATTTTTGAAAATTAGCTAATTTCATTTGAGTGTTTAATAACATGTTTTGAGTGGCGTATATGAACTCGTGTTTCATAGCTAGGTACATCATTTTAAATTTGTTTGTGAAAATAATATTTTAAGTCATGATAGCATTCTTTTATTAGGTATTTTATTAGTTTGGTCATAAACTTTGAGTCATTTATATGTGTATTAGTTTGACCAGCAGATTGTTAATTTTTTTATACAGATTGCATACGGCCCGGAGCGATATAATTTGAGTCTTGTTCATCTTTGAGGATCAAAAAGTTTATTATACTTTACATGCTTCTAATATATAAATTGATGTCAATGTTAGTAAATTATTACTCAGGTATATAAAATGTTTTCTACACATGTCCGTCTCGTTAATATTTGTTAGAGTACGGATGCATATTTTTGTAACATAAAGATATGGTGTATGTCCACGTTGTAGCCACAAAGCAGGATTTTCAGGATTTTTTTAAGATCCGCATCAAATTAAAAAAATATATTTTAATCTACCTGTATTTCATTGTTTACGTGAAATGTACGGCTAACGATAGGCCCAATTACTTTTAATTACATAAATTATAGTGGGTAGGGCTTAATTAGTACAAGAATTCTGTTTTTAAACCTCCAGCTCCCGGCTCAGGTTACACGAGTGGGAAAGAGACCGATATGCGTGGGCTGCATCCTGCCTTTGTGCTATTGGTTGGCGTTGGGGGTAGTACCGCCCACCCCCTAAGGCTACCCCCTTAGCGAGCCCTTTATATTCCGGAGCTGAGCTCACCAGGGCACAGTCGCGGCACAGTTCCCGGCAAGCAATAAGCTCTGGAGAGAACTGGACGGGTTTTCCTAAGCTAAATTTTTGCCAATTATCCAGTAAAATTTAAAAAAAAAATTTTTTTCAAGTGAATTTATATTCTCTCTTAATTTTCCATTTCTGCTTTTAATATTCTTCTCGTATTTTTTATTAATTAAATTAGCTTCAGTTAATTTAGTTGTTGTTTTAGTGAATAAAAATAAATAAATCGGAATCGTTAAAAAAAAGTGGGATGGCGCCGGGAGGAGACGAGATCAAGGATAAGGTAAGTATAATGTTTTAATGCGTGTTTTTTTCCAGCAATCTACGTCTTCAGATATTGTCTCTGTTTAACTTTGCCGGGGGAGTCTGCGTTGTAAAGGTACGTTTTTTTCATATTTTGATTATTCATTAAGATTTTGCAGATCTGTCTTAAAGAAAAATATTCGAGGAGAAAAATTAAAAGCGCAGAGTACCAGAGTATTTTCCATCCCACTTTCATCGGATTTATTTTTCAATGTTATTGTACCTAGGTATGGTTGGTAAAGGTAGGTAGACATTTTAAGTTTTTTTTTCTGTCAAATTTTTTAGATCATTTTGTAATGAAAAAATACAATGAGCTTTAAAAAAAGGCGTACCGTATTTATTTTCTAAATTTATTGTTTTACGGCGTTTATACAAGTTGTTAATTTAGTTTTTTTTTATTGTTATCCCTCTTGCTAACATTTTGAGGCTTGTCATTTTTTTAACTTTCTTTTACGACCGACGAGACGAGTTTAAAAAAGTTTCTACCTATCTCCACCGTATTTATATTTTTAAACAGGTTGGTAAAGTTGTAGATAATTTTAGAAAATTATTTATTTTTCGTGTTTTGTAAAAAAAACACATTTTTAATGAAAAAATACGTCGAGATTAAAAAAAACGAAGGTTTTTATACATATTGGTAGATCCCTACCTCCTTTTTTAATAATAAAATACAAAACTGAGAAATTATTACAAGAAAATGCTAAAATACCATTTTACCTACCTACGTTTAAATATAACAAAATAAAAAAAAATATATAATTTATGATTTAAAACTGACAAATTATACTTAGATAATTGAAAATATACCTAGGTTCCAAGAAATATTAAAAAAATGTAGATTTTACGTAAAACAGAAAAAAAATTGAACAAATAGCCAGATGATTTTTTTTAGTTTCAAAAATCACTTAGCTAAATTGGGCATTTCTTTTAGCTGAAACAGTGTGCGTGGTGCTTTATGACTGTAAGGCCGCGGCCGCATAGGTAGGGTGATTGCAACGCGACAGTGACGCAAATACTGAACTACCAACCGTCGTGTCCCAAAAAATACAAAAATCGAATGACGGCATTGTAGATAAATACTGCGTAATTTTCTGTACATCTGTCGAAACTCCGGTGAATTTTTTATAGCATAATATAGTCAAATAGATTTTGCTCATTTCGTCAAATGTTCGACATTATGTCTATGTTTAAAAGTTTGTGTTCATAAAATCGCCCTGGTATCTTTATCACCTTATCTGTGCGCCTGCCCCTTCACGGTGGAGGATCCTCTTTTTTTAGTTGTCAATCTTTTTCTCGCACTAAAAACCCTATTAAGAAATCACCTGCTAGTATCTACTGCCTACTATTCAC
>DWPV01002597.1:0-16870 GCA_018251915.1 Urbanus proteus proteus
AGGCCTTAGTCCACCGCGCTGGCCAAGTGCGAATTGGTAGACTTCACACACCTTTGAGAACTTTTTTTTAAGAACTCAGATGTGCAGGTTTCCTCGCGATGTTTTCCTTCACCGTAAAGTAAGTGATAATTAATTTCTAATACGCACAAAAATCAGAGGTGCGTGCCAGGGGTTTTAAACCTAGGACTCAACCATTAGGCTATCACTGCTCACTATGTACATACTCGTACATAATGAACTGAGTCTTGCAGTTAAGTGACTATGAGAACTACATACATAAATATCAGGTAGTTTAGGGTAAAGAAATCATCGCGAAAAAACAACACTTCTAAGAAATCTTTAATAAAAATTCTAAAGGTAAAGATCAATACGCCCTGTATTTGGCATTTGATGTATGTACCTACCTGTTTTTTATTTTTTTTTTTGTTTACGAGGGGGATACATTTAATAGGTACCTGACTAAAACCTTCCCGGTGGCCGTCCTCAGCGCTGTGAAGTAGACTCCAGGTTATCCATTGAGCCTTCGCTGGAGTATTCCGAGCGCGATGCCCCAACAAGCTCAATCCCGGGCGAGCGCTACGCTCGCCGCACCATCTGGTGCACGGCGGTATGCGACCAAACATACCGCCGTCCTTCCCAGGGTCGCTGAATAGGCGGTTCGAGCTGCCACTCTAGCCGCCCGCAACCCCGGAAGCCCCCTTCTAGTCGCCTCTTACGACAGTCAGGTGATACCGTAGCCCTGTTCTGGTCCCGGGTCTACAGGGACAAATAAGGTCTAAACCTCATGCATACTACTTACCTCCTTCAAATATATTCAAACGGTATCTATATCCAGTAATTGGGTTAGAAAGATATTAAGTTAGGATAGTGAGTTAGTGACCCGCTAACATGACATGAAGATAGGATAGTTAGCAACACTCCGCATGAAAGCGCCGTCATCTCTCTTATACTCGTATGTAGGGATCCGTATTCAATCCCGTCATTAAGACAGGATGAATTTAAATTTCTATTATGCATTTTGGTTTTTGTGGACTAATTTTTGGGAGTCCATACGTCATCGACAATCGTAGTGTGGTTAGTAATCCTTTTGTCAATTATAATAAGATAAGGGATAATAAGTTTATATGTATTAACATAATATTTTTATTTTTCTTTATAATATGTAAGTAGCAAACGATCATACAGTCCAACTGCTATTAGGTAGAAAAGGCATGCCGGTGGTGCCACCGGAGTCGACAAATTGCACTAGGTACTACTTTCGAACATACACACACTATGAAAAAAACATTATCGTGATAAGTAAACTTCAACATATACTACTAAACTACATATAAAATACATATATACTTCTACCAAACTACACCCGTAGTATCTGCCTACTAATCTAGAGTTCCCGTGTGAGCACAAAATCGATTTTATTTTTACATCGCTAATTGGTGATTAACGCGGATTGGCAACACTGTCACCTACTTCGCCATCGGGTCAGCAACTATGCCATTTTCTACGTAACGCAAGAAACAATCTAATGTAATGTCTTTATTTTTAATACGCTTTTGTTACACAAATATGTATAAATTGCGTAATAAAAGATTAAAGTTTCAATTCGTTAAAGGGGTTAGGTAGACCCATAATGATCTAAGCAACATTTGTAACTTAGTGAGAAAACAAAGGAAATGCGATTGGACTTGTTATAGTGAAACGTATAACTTTGTAAAAATATCACGTGGATCAGTACGGTATCTACTACCTTTCCCAAATAAGGAATTTGATAGTGTCAAAAGTAGTTACCGCTGCTGTGTTCTGTTTGCTCATTGTTGGGTGTAGCAAAGGACACTTACACGAGACACTCGCTACCCCATCAGAGGTACAAACAGTCACCAACTCGACGCTGCGCTAGCGTCGAGATTCATTGATTTTTCTAACGCATAAACGCGTTAACACGAACGTATTTTAAGGAAACGGTATTAGCTAGTAAAACAAATCACATTCATCAATCGAATAGGCTACTAAATATGACTTTACTTGTTAAAATTAAAAGCTTCTGTTTGACGGGTAGACTCGACTTCGAGCACAGCGACAAATTGTCAGTTTAGTGAATTACCCCAGGTGTTTACGACGATATGCTCAGCTCATACATACCGTCGTCCTTCCCGAGGTCCCTGGCTGGACGGCTCGAGGTCCCACTCTTGCTGTCTGCAAACCCGGAAGTCCCCGTTTAGTCGCCTTATTCGACAAATACTTGATATCGTAGTCCTACTTTGGTCTCAGGACTGTAGGGACAGAAAAAAAATATTACATACATCATGTTTAAGATTAATCGCCATCAAATTATATTTTAGTAGATATCAAATTTAGCTAACAATAACCCAGGATGTTTATATCATAATATCGATGATACATCTATAAAAATACTTCTCCATCAACATACTAATAATATAGTCATAAAATTCGTGTTTAACTTACAAGTCACTAAAGAGTTAGGTATGTAGTACATATAAATCACACTCAGTGGAAACTCTTAGGAAACTCGACCAGTATTTCCCTACAGACCCGACCTCTTGTATGAAGAGAAAACGAAGCTAGTGTGTGTTTTTAGGTGATAGGTGCGACTCCGGACATAACATCGCTACACTTATTTTTGCCTAATAGCAGCAGTATTAAGGGATGCTGTTCTGGTTGGAGGTGTCGTCAAGAATAGGGAAAGTATTTGCAATCTGATTCTTTTTTCTATTTAAAGGAATTGTCGTATGTTACTCGTTTGGTACCTCTTTTCGTTTTAAAAATATAAACTCTAGACAAATCTGCTGACCACGCCACATACGCCCAACTTAATAAAGTAGGTAGGTTTTAAATGCCTTAGAAATCAAGGAAACTTGAGAGGTGAGACCAATATTTTCCAATAAACCAAGACTTTAAATATTTGAAGACCATAGATACGTAGCGTGTCATGAATCCTCGCCAAATCTATTGACGAAAGAGTCAATTAAACCAGGATTTAGATATTTCCAGACTGCTTTCAAAACGTTTAGGGACATCGTCCGATTTCGTCGAATCGACATGACCTCCACCTTTGAAATGACGGCAAATATGAGCCATATGCGTCAGAACCGTAAAATGATCTTCCACCAGATATAAGTAAATATATGGATATGTGTGAATAATATTAATAAGATTGCTAGATTTTTATAACTAAGATTCTAAAAATTTATGCCTTAATCTTTAACTATGCCCGCCCATATAAAACATGTCGCTATGGAAACGCTTTAGGACATCGTCCGATCTCACCGAACAGACATGACCTCCAACTGAAGACGGAAAATACAAGTCGAGTGTGTCAGTACCCTAAGCCAAGGGGACGTCGACGTCACAACTGGGTCAACGACGTCTCCGGCGCGGCGGACACAATCGATTCAATACACGCGCATGCGTTGGCACACACACGCAAATATCGACTCTACAACCCAACAACAAAGAGTACGATGCATTCCAATTTGATTGGACATGTGCTCTTTCGGACATTGTACACATTTGATCATGAATTGTACACCAAAAACAACCGTATTATGTTTGCTTAGAGTTCATAATGCTTAGCATGAAAATGAGAGTTACGATTTATTGTACGTTGTGCGATGACCGCCGATTGTTTTGACACGGAAAATGCGGCCTTCTATAAAATTAAAGTTAGTAACCGATTTTCTTAATAGATTTTTAAAATGAATTAGGTAATACTTTTAAAAGAACATTAATCATTATTATAACTTCAATACGTTAAACCGAACGTCTGAAATTAAATTGTTTATTCTTTGTCAATTGTTTGTAAATTGCATATGTTTAATTTTGCGCGTAACACTTATTTACTCCACTGTTGGGCATGGGACTCTCTCGACACCTGGTGGAGGCTTGGAGATACTACACCATTCAAAATAAGCTAATTCTGACAAGAAGCTTTCAATCATTTGCGACTTATTTTTATACAGTTTTTTACCTGAAGTAGGTAAAATTGTTTCTTCCAACTGTACTGTATATCGTCTACAAAACATAATATATATACAAATAATTTAATAAAATATACCATTGAAACACGAGGTTACATTAAATGTAGTATCCAATGAAATCCGCGTACTTATGACATTATGATGTCTGATTATATCCACTGATATTTAGTTGGCGTAGAAGTTACTAAGTAAACTCAACTGGTATTTAGGAGTACCCAGACATATGGGAAAATGTTCACGTCATAGGAGGATTGTGGAGGATAATAGTTATATACCTACCAGTATATAGTAAGTAGGTCTCAGTTCTCCTTTTAAATATTGACTCGCTGACGAACCTATCTTCGAAATATTTTTCAGATAAGTCAGTCATAAACGTTTTCTATTACCATTAAATAATATGATAATTTGACCATTTGTCCAAAAAACTCGCTTAGGTGATTTTCTTAGTAACATTTCCGTTTTTCGGTCATAAAAAATAGGAAAATAACATTTCTTATTACAAAAAAATGAAAATTTTCTTGTTACAAAATTAATCTCATTTGAAATTTTGAATTGCGTATGGTCCAGAAGTCGTCATAATAACGAGTGATATGTGTAGTTCAGAATGTATAATATATGAAATAATATGTTGTTGCTACGCTCGAGTCTCGTAGCCCGCGTAGGCGTAACTGTCGTAGTACTTGAGAGCCCGTAAATAATAAGTTTACTCCGCAAATTATTATAATTGCTCAATTTACCAGAGTAAGTTAATAATGCATTTACATGTTGTTATAATAAATATTTTATGTTATAATAAAAACATTTGCAGCAAAAACTTATTGTAGAGTTTACGCCACGTCATTTTAGCTCATAAAAAGTTATCGCTTGCACATTCTGAAGTTCAGACCGAAAGTTCCGTAGTTATATTTTGACTAAGCGTCTATTTTTATACTCTCCGTTCATCCTAAACGTACGGGAAGCTCGTATTTTTAATGTTATGGAAAATCCAAACGTAAACACAAGCGCGTTTGTAGACTCCTAAGTGTCGAAGCATCCTATCAGAGTTCGTCTCAAGTTTACAAGTGGAATGTGACCACCATTATCCGTTGACCCAATTGCTAATCGGTAATCTGCGGTTGACGGTAGTCATACGGTAGTACACCGCACGGATGCAAGCTGCGCGCGCACTCCATTCACCCAGCCGCGGGGGCAGCGCGGGGGGAGGGGCAGAGCGTCGAGGAGTAGAGGAAAGGGATGAGGGGGAAACATCAGTCACCGCCGAACGCGGGTCGGGTGTGCTCGCGCGCGACCGATGCGTGGCCACGACGGCCGACCACGACGACATCCCGCTGGTGGTCCAGGGCGGCCACCACCTGCCCCTGCCGCCATGCCGTAACATGATGGGATACAACAACCAGGGCCACGGATACAACAAGTTGTTCACGCAGGTGTGTGCGGTGCGCGCGCAGCGCCCTGTTGATGTGGGCGTGCAGATCTACTACCGTCGAAGCCAATGGCCGATTTTTCCGATATTTATTGTGTTCGTGATGTGCGCTGATCGAATCATACGTACTAATAACTGCCTAGCATTTAACCGAGCTTGCAAGTGTGTTGCCGAGATGCGATTTTATTTCGGTGCAAAGCAAAACATTTCAAACAGAGTCTGGTAAACGTCTGTTATCTCTGAATGTTTGCTTTGAGCGCAGTAATTACTCGGCCGGCGTTAATGCTTTGTCCAAAAGCAGAAAACAAGATAACTGAAGCGACACCAACAACGCTTTGACGCTTCCAAGTGGAATTTTAATTACGGTTTACCGGGAAGCTTCTAAATGCAAATGGGAAGGAACGCAACAAACACGCTCCATAAACAAACAACATTCTTTATTCCAGGCTTTACCTGAATGATCTTGATTCGTTACTGTATTGAAATCCTGTGGTTTAAGTCGTTTCGTAGAATCTTTCAGTTAACCCATCAAAATAAAAAAACATTGTTTACTTCAAGCTTTTGTGTGAGCAAAGCTCGGACCAAAAATAATAGATAAAGCCACGCGGACGATTGCATTTTAAGCACTCCCATTTGTGTCTGTGACTATAAGAGCCATTGTACTTACCTTAATTATTTTTATTAATGTTGTTAATAATTTTTGTTTATTTGATTTCCGGTATTCTTGGTATTTCAAACTTTATTCAAGCGTTCATCATCGCACAACAATGCAACGATTCATTCAAAAATAGCTCTGAACTGAATGGAATCGAAATGATTCGGATGTGTACCTATATGTAATTTGTATACTGCATACTACGAACATCGGCAGATTTCGATAGGTATGCAAAATTACTTTGTTCGAAATACCTACTCTTTACCTCATTATTTTTGGTCTACGGTGCTTAATATTAATCTCTAACCGAATAGGATAATTATGACACCTAGTTCAATAACCTCCTCTTATGCATGGGACTTTTTGATCTGCCTAACCGTACTTAAAAATATTTTATCATTTTTTGTTACTTATTTGATTACCTTCATAAGAGAATTAATCAACATAACATAAGTATAACATGTTTAAAGATGGGTTGAAACACATTTTCCCTTTCTAGTATAGTCATTTCTTACTTTAACACGCAAGAAACAGGCAGTTATTTTGAAATCACCCATCTACACCTACATTTAGGTAGTGTTACTTGAACGTGAGTTACTTACTGTTACAGCTTCGTCTAAATTAAGCTGTATTGTATCAAGTCCGGGAATGCCGTCTGAACAAATCCAGGATTTGTGCAAGGATGCACGACGCATCCTCGTTCGATTCCGTCGCGTAGTGTCCCATTACAGTCAGTATTATTATATTAATAAGTTTCCTGTTATAGGGATGGCGATCTATAATACTGATAAATCACTTACCTACAAGTCGAACCGAAGATGAATCATATGATGTGGGGACATACAAGATTGCTCACACGATCTCACTTACCACCCCGTTAGATAACAGTCAGATTTGATTGTTAGATAAGAAATCGCCATCCTTATCCCATGTATAAGAGCTAGATCAAGGATTTTCAAGCTATAAAATATTCACCAATAACACACTAATAACAGAGTTGTGGAAACTATTCTAAGCTGTGAAAGTTATTAAGCTAAATCCGAATTTGCGCAATCATATTTCGTATAGTACCTATAAGTTTTGCTAATGGTTGAAAGTGCTAATATCGTACATGTATTCAATAAAATATCACATACAATAAATTTGATATTAAATCATATACTTTTATATACAGCGGTCTTCTACAAAACAAGTAATTAATTGACGACACATCTGACATTAAACATATCCACAGGCAATCGTCCCATTAGATTCCAGGCCTCAATATCTATACAAATAAATAAAATTAAAGTGTCTGTTTGTGATTTCAAAATAACATTTTTTACTCGAAGCATATGAAAGGATACACAATACCTATATCAGCTAGTGGCTAAATAAAAAATGTACCAAAAAGACGTGTTAAGTACATCTAGTAAAACAAAGTTAGTGGACACAAAACAATTCACAAAACATCAATCGATTTCCTGCATCAATCTAGTCGTATATTTGAAAGCATTTGAGATATTGGATCATAGTGGCTTCTAGAACATGATTTCATAGACCCACTTGAGACTAAAATAAAAGCACTCTCCACATCAAATTCAGAGCATTGGAATGATTGTACAATAAAACAATAACAGACATGCATTTGAATTTCATCTAGTTTAAATGCGAGACGTGAATATTGGCATAAATTTAATTTGATTTAATTTAGTATTTAATGTTTTATCGAACTCGACAATTAATAAAGTTATGACGTCATTCGTCATCGTCGTTGCTTTTAATACTGTTATTTACATAATTAGTCGTGAATCAAATGAAATAGTTTATTTACAGAATAACTAAATTATACATACATTTATTCTGACCCATTGGTTGGTTATGCAAAAAGTAAATAGGCGGTTGCCAAGTTCTCAAAAACTGAGTAGAAAGAACCTTGTCTTAGGTAAATTTGAAATTGATATTAAATTACATTTAATACTTATCACACCATAAATATATCTTTTCAAAGTTCCTTAGAACATAATACTATGTAAGTCTTGTTCTTATTTTTAATTGTAACTGTTGATGTACAGTGGCTGTAGTTACAAAATATGTACTTATAATGCATTTACTAAAGTGTAAATAAGTAAGGATCTAAGGACTAAATAAGTACCTAATATGGGAATTTCCGTCATAGTTTTCTTAATTGAACAATGTACATAATATTGAACTACAATCTTCCCTAAATACATATATCCTTCAAAGATTATTCATACCAAAATATATTCAGATTTCAATGCACAACTGTGGTTAAAAATATTAAAATCAATCCCTCCGACATGTAAACAGGTCTGTCGCTTAGTAATATTAATATGATTTAATAGAGAGAAAACTTAGAAAATCCGCTAAGCCAGCTGTGTCTGGCTTCCATCCAAAACTAGGCAAAACACGGTAAAGTCCATATTTGTATTAAATTACACATTATCGTGTAAACTATTACGAAACATTGTTGTAAGATTTCGAACAAAAATCAATTAAAAGCAACAGCAAATGCAATGGAAGTCAAGCAAAAAAGAGTATATTCTATTAAGTACAGATATAATAAATGAATAAGTATTAATTTAACCCTTGTTATTTGTATATGATCCGAATAAACAGAATAAAAATGGCCTACAATACCTACTATAAAAAATGGCTTTCTTTAAGAAAATCCTTGAAACTGGAAGTCAGGGCTTCCTGGTAAATAGTCAGAAACACCTATAGTAGCAATACTTCGCATTTCCACAGTTGGATATCGTAATTAGGATTGTAAATAATTATTAACACTATAGTTAATTATTAAATATAACATTAATATGCCTTAGTGTATGTCCTACGGATTCATATGGATGTCCTTGGAATACTATAATAACAAACAATAATTCCATAAGCCAGAATAATCGAATTGATACGACCACGATATGTTGATTATAAAATATCATAAAATACCCAAGAAAAAATCCATTTATGATACTGACTTTGTATTGTTAACGATTCATCCCATTTCAAGTAAACTGTAAGCACCTAAAAATTCCAATTAAGCCCTTAGCCTGAGTTACATTAGATTTATAGCTGGGAATCCGATTGATCCCGTCATGGCGGTGCGTCACATCTCAGTACACATTTACACATACGAGTACCTACGTGACGCCAAGTGTACCACACATTACTCAATATCCACCGAATTATTACACTTTGGCTGAATATTGCGCCTTAATGTGTCACCGTAGGCTGAAGTTCTTAATATAGGACGAATAATAGGATAGAATGCTAATGGTTACTAATGGTACCTACCTGAATCCTATATATTAGAAACGAATTCACAAGTATAAAATTAATACATTTACTCTGTTTAATATGTAAATAACTTTACAAAAGAAAATAGTATTTTTAAAATAGGTACAATAAATTTAGAAATCTGTAAGTACCATTCAAGCATTTCAATGATTTAAGTATGCACGAAAAATATTATTCTGTTGATGAATTATTTTATAATTCCATTAATTTAATATTATTAATCACCATATCATTATCATTAAGAAGTTAAAAACCTTCTCGCGAACATAAAACCTTTTACATGATATGGTTTCGATAGGTTTGTCATTTTTGTTCATACTCATACCCCGCTTGACCCTCGAAATTAAAACAAATAGCGTAGATATTGCAAGTATGGTGATTAGCACGTATTGTTAAATGCATTACATTACTATAAGGTGGTAGAGCCCTTTGTGGTTCGACTCTGGCGGCACCACCGCCACACCTATCTCTGCCTTATAACAGCAGTGTTCAGCGCTGTTGTGCTCTGGTTTGAAAGTTCTGAATAGGGAGACATACTTATCCCAGGCGTTCCCACTTAGTCCTCAGGGGTAGCAACGTATCTGTGGCCGAACTCAGGCATGACTGTCATCTTATCTGGGGTTGATTACAGATGTCTATTTGCTACTTCGATAACATAAAGAAGGTTGAACAATAAAATATAATGTCAATTAAATTCGTTACAAAGTCGTAAAAATCGTCTTACAAACGTCGTAAAATCATTTTATGTCAATTTAAGCCAATTAAAACATATTTAGGTTGCATTATATCGGTTATACTAAGGTATAACTCGGTCGGTCGGTTATACTAAGGTATAGCATAACCGATATAATGCATAGGTTGACGATGGAAATTAATACAAACGAAGATTTTAAGTTGAAACAAATATCGACAACTGATGCAATATGCATATTAACTACACGTTTTAGTACAAACAAAATGTATAAACAATTCATTTGGTTATTTATTTAAATTATACAGCCTAACAGTCGCAAACAACGCTTTGCGTAAACCGATAAACAACGAAATATTTGGCTTTATCGATCACTAGGAATTTATGCAAACGTTGGCATTGGCATGAAACGACTAATGCATCTAGAACAAAAACAATTTGGAATCGCTCTAAATAATGACATACAATTTCTAAATGACCTAAATGGACCGTTTATTATTTATTCAAGCTATGCATGCAACTAGGTCTGACGATATCGATCTACATACATCGGTGGGAATTAATACAAACGGTAGACACGATGGCGCAGGTCAGGTCAGCGCGTCGCATGCAAGCGATTATCTTTTTTGTAACTTTTGTATAGAATTTTATACAAAAGTACCTTTTGAATGTTTACTATGCCTGCAAGTAGGTCTCGCGGCATCGATCTAAACATCGGGTATCACCGCAAATGGGATATGGGAAACAGACCGGAACTGGCCGGGGAAGTCGAATTGGAATAGTCTATGACTCTATAGTATTTCTGACTTCACTTGAATATTTTTTGTATTACGTATATCTTAATGGAACTCAGATTTTAAAGGTTTAAAGCAATGTTTGATAAAAATTAACTTGTATTCATAGACAACTTCACTTCAATTTTATTCCGTTTTGTTTGAAAAACCCCGTCGAATACTTACTTTTAAAACCCTTTCTTGACAGTCGGATTAAAATTTTAAATAAATTGTATGCATCATTATCACCGTGGAAAAAACTATGCGATAACTTTAAGTTATACAAGAAGTTGCTATGTATTATTGTATCATCGTATAATTAATTTGATTATTGTTTAATTATACATATGATGGGTACTCTGGATGAGTGAGCTTACCTATATGCCATGGATGTCAATATAGGTATATTACATATTACGATTCTTGATAGGTACTTATTACTCTTAGGGCTTTTCATACGAAATACCAATATGTAAATGCTTGAAAACCAGCTACGATAACTACATTTGGCTACTTATTATGTATTGGTACTCAATAAACTTAATACGCAAATTATTCGTATACGCTACAGTCGAGTCGGACTCGAATACCAACGAAAGAATACATCCCGCATGAAAATAACGGACGTAACATTTATACAAACGAAAACCGATCTATATTTAGATTGTTACAAATTTCATACATAGAAAACGCATTAAATTAACCCAAACCAAAATATATCGAGTTCTGAACAATGGTTACAAAAAATGTCCTCGAACCGCTTTGGCCCCGAAACAAGGGTGTAAAATATGCAGGGGAGGTTTAATGGAGGGAGGGCAATGACGTCATCACTTCGATCCGCCGGCAGTCTGCCGCCGAAACCTCAGTCCAGTTCCATACAGCCTTCTTAATCAATCGGACTTCAGTCACTGGCTGAATGAACGTAAACGTTTGCCTCTATTAAAAAAATAAAAATTGACGTAAAGTTGGCGCTACTTTTGACAGTTGTTTAAATATCGTACAAATCAATGGAATTGAGTTCGGTAGTTAGTTTTCTTTGTTTTTTAATTTCACTGTGACAGTGTGGTCTGTGGCTAAGGTGAGCTTGTAAAGCGCATATATTTATGTAAATAGCTTTAGTGTTCATATAGTACTATTTTTTTAACAATATATCTTTTAGTAAATTAGAATAGTGAATCATTAGGCATTGTTTTTTTTTTCTTATAAGCTAAATTTTGTTTAAAAATATGTTGATTCGTAGTATTAATTTTGTTGTATTGAAGTAGTAATAATATTATGTTCTATTAAAAACTAAATTAAATCTTTTTAATTTTAACATAATCGATACGTATCTCATTTATAAAATAATTTATTCATAATTTCTTATTTTTTAAACAAAAAAAAATGTTCTTAAAAACGCATGTTATATTTATTATTAAGGTAGAAACGTACGTTATTGTATATTACGCGTGTATGATTTCAGATATAATTTGTTGCATCAATGCGAGCATGTTTGTCTGATTGTATGTTTGTGTGTGTTCCGCCTTGCATGCAGTTGGCACCACTCTACGCCTGCGACAAATGACAAACTACAAACCTTTGGTAAGATATCTGTTTGTTTGATTTTTATGGGTATGGAGCGGTGGAGGCATGTAGCCCACACGGTATTTGGTGGCCACTATTTCTCATGTTGAAGTGTACACCGATTTTATTTCACATATCTAAAATGTTTCACAATGATTTCATATTTTACAAGCACTGTACGCTATCTATCTGTATCTAGAATAATGCTTTTGATTACACGGAAAAACTTGTAATAATAATTGTGTAGGGAAATTATATTTCTTCTCTCACTGATAAATAATACCTAAATAATGAAGCAAATGGCACATACGTATAAAGCAAGCCCAATATATCCGAAAACTATCTTACATTACGTTTACAGTGCATATTGCCTCATTCTTGTCTGGTGGTGGTGGTACCTTATGTGTCGTCAAAGCACGCAACCGAAACATTGGACATATTTTGATCAGAACTAGCGATTACACTTGCATAAGTAGCAAAAGCCTCCAACACAATTACCCTCCATATGTTTTAATACTTATCCTAAATTGTTTCAAGGCTCCAAAGAACTGGGTCCTATAACAGAAACATGGAATTAAGCCGGAATTGGTGGCTTACTGCCAAATTCCACTAAAGCAAGAGCCAGTAGGTTGGGACTACTATGGAACGCTTCGTGTACTCGTGCGACTTGCTTCTGTTGCGTCCCAACAGAAATGGGTGTTGCGCTGAAAAACTAAAACACTGTTCCCTTTTAACTAATCCGCTTTTTATGTACTAATTTTTGCCTTACATGTGTGCATGATGTTTATATGTAAGTACTTATTTATTTATTATTGTAGTTTTTATAATTTGTGTCCGTGTGTTTATATAAATGTTGCCCTTGTCGATAAGAAACAGTATGTAAAATAATCTAGCCTAAAAGCCAAAATCGATCAGCTTCCAGGTTCTACAAAGTATAAAACAACAAGTAGCGTTACGAACATAAATCATAATAAGTAATATTTATAATATATGTGCCGCGTGGCGTCGGTCTTGAAGAGTACCACTTCCTCCCCTCGTGCGGATGTCGTAAGAGATGACAAAGAAAGAAAATCTAAATCATGGACAGGGATGACTTCCTGTGTAACATCTACATGTTGCACAGGAAGTCAGTCAAGTGGGTGTAGACCTATTGCGGTAACCAACACGACGCGATGACCATGGGCAAAAACCCCATTACATTCAGCAATGGACCTCAAAAGGCTAATAGATGCATCGAATATACCTACCTATATTTTTCAGTGAAGTCCAATGCCATACCAATTCTTCCTAAACAGTTGAATATTAACTGTTTTACACGAACCTACGTACATACTATTCGCTTTTAAAATATTTGCATGACGCATCTTACAAAACCTAACAACTGATTTAAAACGATAAACTCGTAACGTGTTTTAGCGTTTACATAAAGTCTCTTACATCGTGTTATGTTTTTATAAGCACAATGTCGTCAGAATTATGTTAAATCTTAAAAAAATTTACTTAATTAAACTCTTATTCAATGCCAAGAAATATGTATGTTATTCCCAAAAATAGTACGCATACTTCATTATAACTGTAAAATGATTTTTTCTTTATGATGTTTAGGTACCTAATTTATTTTAATTTCATAAATAAAGTTCCAATATGGTAACAGTTTACTGTTACCATATTGGATAGCAAGAAACGGTACCATACCTAAATAGGACGCGTTATTTTCCCGTAACATAACATTTTGTGTTTTTTTTTTATTTTCACTTCGTCTGTTTCTTGAATTTTAATATCACAGCGCAAGGGCTCTAGTAAACTTCATTAGACTTATACTATGTTGATACTATGTTAACTGAATGAGACAAGTCTTTAAAATATCCATAAATTTGTCCACATTAAAATATTGGATGCACATTAGACCTCTATATCAACTTCAACGCGAAATTCGTTCTATAACCCAATCGTACATTAGGTTCAAATCTTCCAAAACCAATTCCAAATTCAAATTCTACGGACAAAGAAACAAAGATTTTTTAAAGACTTGCCCCGTTAAGACTCCATGTAGTTAGCAATGCTCCTGTCCAAATAAATTTGATTGGCTATGACGTTACAGGGATCGGCGGATTCGAACTACTCACAGCCGTCGTCGGAGCTGTCTCTCGACGAAGACAAGGAGGCTCTGCGCCGCGAGAAGGAAGCGCAGGCTCTCGCTCAGTTGGATAAGGCACGGGTAAGAGGTTTCTCTGAAATACTAGAAATAAACTGAAGAATGTATGTATGAAGTACATAAAATGCACATTAAAGTTAACAATGTCTATCCTATACTGATGGACAAGGTCTTAAAAGTTGACCAACCTCTTTATAGGTCGAAATAATGTCTTCCAATATCTTCTTACATAAACGACTAAATAGTGTATAATTTAAACCTGTTTAAAAGTTTTGAACTATTTGTAAAAAATATTTTGTAAAATTTGATGCAGTTTGTTCGCTGCAGGTCTCATGGAGTTTAGTTTCGTAATATAGAAAACTTTGTCATTCGCTCCATTATCATTCGTAGCACTCTAATTATAATAATCGTTTCTGGTTCAATTTCATTATATCACTAGCATGACCTGAAAATATTCTAAGATCGAGGTCAGACGTCTCTTCTTTATGTAATCATCCCGAGCCTAAGCGTGAAATAGCAGTTTATCGTGATCCTATGACCTATTTGTTATTCCGAGGATCATTATTACTTACATTCATACTTTGATTGCAGAAAAACCCTTTTACTATAATAAGTTCTTTAGGATTGCGTTTTATCCCAAGTGGCTGTCAGTATATGAGAAGTGGAAGTTGGAAGCTTTTTGCTCTAATATTTATAGATCAAATATGATATTGGAATTCCTGTTGAAACTTCCATATTATAATTATTTTTGATAAAATTACAAGTAGCAATCAAGCATGCATTTACCATTTATGGTAAATTAATTTGAATCATACTTAAGGTTGTTCACGGAATCATAATTTATTATGCGTCAATTTTATGTTACCATGCCCTAGATATGTTATGAAATGACTTCTGGGCACAAATATCTATACATACGTAATAAATTAATTTCTTAAATTTTAAAATTACTAATTAATGGAAAATTATTGATTTTAAGGACATAATTTCTAACAAGCTCAAAAAGAGCAGAACTCTGTAAGGTCTATCAAAGATGCGTGACTACCCTAATGGTTGAACTTCATGTCCTCTGTCAATTCCTTAAATTTAAGGTTAAACTAATGAGTAATTTAAAAACGTTTCAGTCGAAACCAGTGGCGTTCGCGGTGCGGACCAACGTCGAATACGATGGCACGCTCGACGACGACTCACCGGTGCACGGCAGCGCCATCTCCTTCAAAGTGCGGGATTTCCTTCACATCAAGGTAAATAATCACAATTAACTAGTTGTTAACAAGATACTTCTTTCATGTACAGGAATTTATCCAAAGATGTTAAAGGTACAGAAGAATTAATTTTTGTGTTTATTTATCCTATGTCATCACAATACAGGCAGTTCTAGATCTTTAGATTCGTGTGCCGATTCTGTAGTGTAGTCCTCTATTTGACCTGAAAAAAGATGACTCTTATCGACGCGTAATTGCAATTTATTGGTACATATCAAAATAATTAAGTGCTATCTTTACCTTACCCCTGACGGTGACCCTTAACCAATTCCGTAACGTAACAGAATATTTTACTATGAGGCTATGAGTGTAGAACACGTCATTGTTTTTATTTAATAACCACCATACCATTTGTAATATCACATTATTGTAAAACCATATTTTTAAAAGATGCACACGTATGGAGTTTCTTGCGTCGCCTCTTTTTCCATAACGAATAAATCTTCCGAGGCGGTGGTAGAGGTTTTGACGTTCAAAAAGTGTTCAATATATAGGTTCAATATACATTCATCTTAAAAATGAGCCTTTTCCTTTAGTTTGACAGATATAGTTAGTTTCCAGAATTTGATACTTATAAGCAACACTTTCAGATGGCGCAATAATATAGGGTGTGATTTTTTTTCAAAATTTCGTTCGATTCCTGGCTAGGGAAATAAGTTTTTGAAAAACGAATTATGCAGTTTTAGTTTTTATCAAAATCTGCCTCGTAAGTCCTATCAGCATTTTTCGCTAATCCTTATAGTTTCGGATTTCCCCAACTACGCACAGATTTAAATTATACCTACACGTATATTCCCGCAGCTGTATGTATTTTTAGCAAGATAAACAATGACCAACACTTTAATAAACACTTCACAGCGTTGGAAATGTTTACAATAACTACGATATATGTGTATGTTTGAATTTATACTAAATATATATTTTCAAAGAACCCTTTGTTCAACGCGTGAACGCCACTGATAGGGCTAAGCCGTGCCAATAGGGTATTTGACTACAATGGAAATATCGATCAAACGATTGTTATCTTAAAAGTAACTATTTTTGTAAGCCCAC
>DWPV01002598.1:0-16870 GCA_018251915.1 Urbanus proteus proteus
ATGGCTTCTTAATAATATTTTTATTTTAATACAACTCAATACACCTTTTAATTAGTCTTGCACGAGTAAATTCGCGAATAAAACCTAGTGCGTTTATAACGTCCAATATCGGCGACCGGTAGGAGATAAAGAGACCATTAGCAGAGGAGGTACGAGAAAGGGCTGAATTTGTGGCGGACACGGGGTCATTAACTGACAATCTCTTTAAATCACTTGTAGATCCTCCCCAGAGACCTCCCGGCTTATTACGAAGGGTGCGTCGAACGCTCAGAGGGTATTAAGAAATTTTACCTCCTGTATTATGGAGGGCCTACAAACTCACCTTCCTTATATACATACAATACTCATTTGGCTAGCTTATGCTAATTACATTCGTCCTTTCAGCCATTTTGTCAAGATACTTTTTCATAAGAAAATATTCTATTGTAGCTTCATATTTTTTTTAAATAACCAAACGTTATGCTTCTATCTGAAAGATAAAGCTTACTGTATTCTTACGTAGTTATTATAATATTTCAGTTGTTATTTAAAAATATCACAATAAAAAAATTAATTAAGTAGTATACAAATATTTGATTAACTTACAAAGTTACTAATCCCGTTTATTGATATTCGAGCACGTTAAATATAAACAAAATCTAATAACAATATTTTATTGCCATTTCAAGAATAATCGTCATAAACTATTTACAAGAATATATTAACTGAAATAAAAACAATGTTTTATAAAATAATCTCATATGGTAAAATCGTCTTAACTCCGCAATCGAATCACTATGGCTAGCAATGAAATAAATATTTATCTGCAATATTATGGCCGCGTAACATAGAGGCTTTATGTGTATTCATTTATTTCGTAATGTCGTATCTATGTCGCTTTTCTGTTTTTAATTAAGAGGCATTAACTAAGCGAAATGAGATTACGTATCTTTTGGCCAAGATGGATAAAGGGCACAAATAAAATAAATAATAAATAAGGTTATTAAGGAACCTAGTCATCTTTCTCTACCCATTTTTACCATTTTTACCCACCATTTACTTTTTTACCCACCATTGCCACACCTATTTCTGCCTAATTCTGGTCTGGCCTGTTCTGGTCTGAAGGGTGTGTAAAGGAAGAGAGAGAGAGGGATAGGTCCAGGGCGTTCCAGCTCAGTCCTCAGGGGTTGCAATGCATCTGTAATCAACCTTTAGTAGGACCATATAAAAAATGTATCGTAGCGCTCCAGGTCTTCCTCAGCTGTAGACAGTGCCAGTATGATTAGACATTTCATAGTATAGTTTCTATATTGAAAACAATATGACTCTCTGCGTAAAATTTCTCCATAAAACTATGTACATAATTATTGTAGTTGGTGGTAGAACTTAGACATTCACAGATGCGTACAGAGTATGTGAGCACCACGATAATTTAGTCGATAAACTCTTTATTCTTGTGTGTAATATTTTATGACTGCGAATTTTATCTCGGTTCCCTTCGTGAACACGATCTATTTTCAGTTCCATTTTGTAGGAATCCTGCTAGTTTCAACTTTGTGTAAAGGGGATACGTAATGGCTTTAAAAAATACAACGTATGGTGCCGTTGGTGTTTGCAGTCGCAAATTGCGAATATTACAGGCAAACATAGGGTAGCATTGCGCATTGGCGCGCAATGTTCTGTATGAACTTCCATTTTATGGCGATGGCTGGCGTTCTGTATACCTAAGCGCTTTCTCTGCGCAAATTTCGCTGGTGAATCATTATCAATAATGGTAACGATAATGTTCATTATAACTGTTATATTTAAGCAAACTGTTTCACCACTTTATACATTAATAACATTCCTCTGTGATAATATAAAAGCTGATTAATAAAAGAAATATGTTTCTCTTGCAGATATATATGTACCGGTATATATATGTACCGGTATATGTATTGGTATAAAACATGATTAGACACTGTTTTCTTAATACCATTGAAATTTTTTCAAATGATCTCGTTTATTCATGTAATTTTTTACCTCATTATATTTTACGTATATCTACAGCTATTCCGTTTCTCGTAAATTTTTGTATCATCATTATCTTCTATCGAATATGCATAACCCAAGTTACCAGCCATTATGCTTGATCCACCCCAATAGATGGTACACAGGCTGTCGCTCCTCGCACGCGTGAATACTAACAGCCTAATTTAGATTTTTCAACAAAGCCAACGACTATCCGAGTTCCGCTGATCGATCCGGTAGACCCGGCCCCTCAGTTCCGGTCGCATTCCGGACCCGTTTTTAAAATCCCTGACTTAAAACTGTCCAATCTAACCCAACACCTATTCCGTATCCTGACGTATGGGGCTTGGGTAAGAAAATCGCAAAGTTGCAGATCTTATTACGCTGGTTCTGTTATCTCTAGCAGGTAGAAGAAGGCTAATTGTGTATTCTTTCCTCGCTTCCAGCATTCTTAATCCGCCCTCACTCCACCCTCTTCCTCCCGGTCGCCCCAACTAGGCGGAAAGTTTTAAATGTAAATTTCAGCGACTGATGTGCACGACACCGATTAAAAGTAAGTTTATGAGGTGCCTTAGCGGTGAAATTAAAAAATCTACATAAGAATTTCCTGCAAATTATTCCATAAGTTTAACTTAGGAATAATTTATTTGAAACTGTCCAATGCCTATAACTAGTATCATATAGCTTTAATCCATGTTGTTTTTTTTTTTTAATTGAACCAACTTTTTAAAAGGGATGAATAGAAACAAGCGCCTGTACCCAACCCTCTGTAATACACAAAGTAAACTTTAAAGCGATTCTTGCGCGCGAGAGATAACAACAGCTAATTCCATGTAAACAGAATTAACACTCAAATTACATTACTCGCTTACATATTTATTTATACGTAAATTACGTATATTTTGTAGAATCTAATCTTGTATGTATTAAAGTTATAACGAAGCAAACCCGAACATAATGCAGTAGGACTCAATAAGAGGCCACGGCAGTGAGAAGAAAATTGCCGGGGAAAAATTTGCATTTTTATTGAAATTTCCACTCTTGGTCGCGGATAAAACTATGGCTCTAAATACGTACCTTAAGCTTTGTATAAGCGTATTTGCGGTGTGTGTGTTGGCGGTGGCAACGTGTTTGTGTGGGAGTGTGGGACATTTCGTAGTGATGGAGATAACTGAGCTTTTTCCACGTCATCTTCATTGTTGGTGCGGGTATTTTACTTCTAGGTACACAAAATAAATTAAACCTAATTAAATACAATTTACACATAGTAAACTCTGAATAGTATGGATAATAGTGCACAAGATCTAAATTGTAGGTATCATTATCCGATAACTCCACTTAAACCTTGACCACTTGAATGACCTTATTTCAAAAAGCGAATATATACCTAATTATAAATATTTCTAACGATTATTACTACAAATATATAGCTACCTTATATTCAAGCGATACAGTTTAAAGTTTCCTATAGCCTATAGATAGGTATTATTGCTTGCAAAGATTGGCTAAATTGTTTGCAAAGATTTTTTCTCGTAAACATATGAAAAATAACAGTTACTTAAAAAATACAAAGAAATTAATACCTATTTTTTTTATTGCACCTAAAAGTAATTCTATTCTAAATTCTAATAAACCGATGAAAGTAGGTTAACTTAAACCTCTGATTTTATCGACTTTATCGACAAATAGTCCCCACCCTATGCCACTAACACGGTTGGCAGACGATCGCTATACAAACGTGGACCTATACAGTAGTTGACTTTAGGGAAGGGATCATAATAGGAAATTTTCTCCGGCGAATATGCGCGCAGTATCCGATACCCTTTTCACTTGTATTGTTTTTATTTTCCAAACTTAATGAAAGAACTTGTCTCGCCCGGTTCTCAATTTCGATGTTTTTTGTATGTATTTTATTGATTTGCTTACGGTATACACACATAAATGTACCTACTTCATTAAATTTGCATTTCCTTTACCTACAGATAGGTATATCAAAATAAAAACGTTAGGCATAAGTAAATACCTAATAAAATGAAGATGTACATTTTTGGTTGCTATTTGTAATGATTATTTAACATATCTTATTAATTCATAATTTCTTATAATTTAATTTATCTAAGTTTATTGATTGTCTTCGTTTTGTTTTGCTACACTTTCAATACAAAATTATAGTAAATAACTACAGTTACGAGTATTCCGCTATATCCAATGTTAGCCCATTGATTATATCAGTTTCCTATCAATTTACTGCAGAAGTTATGATCGTGTTTTTCTTTCTCGTTGTGGCTGTTTTCAGTAGAACTTCCCAGATACCCTTGAAACAATTCCGAGTGTACTTATTATTGATAAATAGCTAAAGTTTCAATCGTAAATAAGTATATTTCCACCATAAAGTTACGATATTTATCGACTCTACCTATCAAATGTTAATTTTCTTTATCTTAATAATTTGTACATAAGCATTGTACGGCTTATAACATATACGATAAAATTACATACACAATTATTGATAGGTAAGGTGTAATAATTTGTACTTACATACACTTACGTTTCCGTAGATAATGTTATCTCTATTCCTTTTTTTAGCATTTTTGTCCATTTAGTGCTCCAACTCGACCTTATAGTGTAGATAATGTAGGTATATACATAAAACTACTTGGCATTTCGAGCCCAGGGGCCTACCCCTTAATGTTAAAGAAACTGGGCCACGGCAATGCCAGTTTTTTGTTCATCAGCTGTAAATGTCTCCGCAAATTGACCATAAATTTCTGCTCTATTAAAATTTATTGTCCCCCGAAAACGTTTATTGTTTTACGTAACTCGGTAACCCTTTTACTATCATAAAACAATGCAGTCGCTATGGAACATGCAAAAAAACTGTTTGTAGTCATATAATGCCTGGGTTGTAGACCCATATTTGCGTGACAAGACCGAAGAGATTTTATGACGTAGGGGGCAGTGTTTTACGACCTCTTATCGAATCCAAAAATTTCTGTAGCACAAACAATCTCTTTCACGTTTTTAAGACAACAATGCTAATTAAAAAAGCTACACCAATTATGTAAGCAATCAATTTTAAGGATATTTTAATTTTAACAATATTGAATTTAATTAAACACGTCATTATTGTACGCATATAAAATTACTGACTGGTACTAAAAATACAACATTTTATGACTTATTAACTGCTACTGAGGAAACCCCATCGTGTTTCAACCAACGTATTTAATGTAAATACAATAACTATGGTATCGTCCGTTCTCGTATCATCCTAGCCATACTCATGAAATCGTTGGACATTCGGCACATACCTTTCTTTTTATTCATGATAAAGCAAACACCGCTTTGAGAAGATAAAGAGGAGAAATCGACCACAACTATATAAAGGTTTGCGGCGATAAAAATACCATGTTTATTTGCACGTCCTACATCAGATCGGATGCGGTGGGAAAGAGTCTTAAACTTGCAAAGAATTTAATGCGAAAACACATCTCTTGCTAAAAGATATAGGAGCCAAAGTTGAGTACACGAATTTATTATTGGGTGACATTTTTAATCAACACCATGTTGAACTTACATTCCCTCGTATCAGTAAATTCAGATCCCTACTCGAGCATTTTTTCCCCTAAAAATGTGATTTAAAAAGTTTGCCACAGGAACAGGTGTGTACGTTAATGTAAAGCTAGTTATTAAAGGATTACTTTATTAAGGGACCAAAGCTATATGTAAATAATTAAAGCTTACCTACCTAATGTCTGTAAGATCCTACCAATTATGCATTATGCTTACGCTACGCATCAGTATTTGAGTTATACATTATATTTTATAGTCAGAAATAGTAAACGTAATCTTATCAGTACCTTAAATTAAATAGGTACTAATGAGGAAATATTATCCATAATTTTTTGAAACGAAACACCTTTACCTATAATTTAAATAGTGGTATCTTTACTATTTATATTTGTACATAAATAATTTTACTTAAGTAGGAATCTCTACATCTACAGCCATCAAAAGCGCAAAAGGTTAATGTATTTTACATGTTATTATTATACTTGTATGTAGGTAAATATTATTCTTCATGTAAAGTACCTAGTGTATTCAGTTTCCGCGTTTAAAAATCGTAATATATTTTGCTTGCACCACCCTCTTTTCCTTCCACGGAGAGCTCTCGTGAAAAATTCATAACGTTAGGCAAAGTAGCAAAGATGATAGCATTAATTTAGACATTGTTATAAATTGTAAGGTGACGCAACCTTCCACGCTAAAATAAGCTTTTCTTGTTTAACAATATAAACATTTTAAAAGTTTTTGAAGATAGTTAAATAGATCTTCATTTATTTATATTATTGCGGTGATTCTTAGAATTGTAATAAAAAAATGAAATGTAACATACTATCACAAACAAGATTAGATTAAATATACTGTCATCACATTGTTCATATTGTTTAAATCCTTTGTTTGTGTTTAATGAATAGTCCCACTCATTTTAACAATACTTTTCAACTGTTTATTTTAGCTAAAGTTGTTCTTGTTACAATAAACAATCAGATAGTTGACACGCTCCGACATTGGAATTCATATTGATTCTTCTTCGCCTTTCATAAAAATGTGCAACACAACTCCATAAAATAATCCATATTACTAGGCACACAAATGCGCTTTGATAGGCAAACTGAGCCGCAATATTGATTTCTTTCTCTTTCAATACACTTTGCATGCGATAAAAGAGGACGGCTGGAAAAGTCTAGCGAAGAATTCCCTGTCAAATATTTCAGACGTAGAACGACAAAAGTCAAGAAGCTTGAAATTTTCTATTAATTAGTATTTTTATCGCTTTTCATGAAATGTAATTTTATGGAGCAACAAAACAACATATTCTTTGTGTAAAACGAGTAGGTGATAATTTATTCGGTGCAGGTTACGCAATGTCAAAGACGATAATAAAAATAAAAATTCGCAATGAAACAAAGTAGGTGCTTATTCTTAAAACACACACTTACTTGCCGTTTTACTTATCCTTATTACGTTAGTTTCAGGATAGGTGGATAATACAAGCTCATTTATTTTTATCGTTCGAATGAAAGCAATTCAAAGTCCCATAACGGATCATTGGGCTCGATGCGAAATGTATGCTAATGATACATATAATTGGTGAAACTTCCTCTTACAAAAACATTTGATCATATAGATTGACGTTAAGCGTAGTTATCGGTGGAGCTCATAACAAATTCCAATGAAGAACGCCATGAAAAATTCAATAGGTCGTCGGCCAGGGAGTCACGGGGACGAAAGTGAAAAAAAAACGAAAACAATAACGTATTTAATTCAAAATCAGTATTCAGAGTGCGATTGACCACTGCTGGGATATTTGGCCGGCGACTGACTTACCTACATAGACATGAGCCGACCAAGTTAGTCTTTACGAGTGGCAATGTACCTGTGTTTTGCTCAAAGTAAAACCTCTTGGTTTTTAAAATAGGTATTTATAATTATACCCCATACAAAATATAGAGTCATAGACGTTAATAGATGGCTAAAAACACCAAATAATCAGATAGATTGCGTATTTTTAGTAGCTTCCAACTCAAAAAAAAACATTCAGAATATTATGGATCCACACTTACAAACTTAATTAATAACATTACGCAAGAAATCACTCGTCAGACAGATATACGTTTATGCGGTCAAGTTATTTCTGTTCCAAGTACTTACAGCATTCCATTTATGAGCATTCGAATCTCCAATAAATTAATTTCAATTCGCAGTTCCTTTTGATGCTATGAATCGCGATGATACAGACCAATTTAAAGGAAATCCTGGCAATAAACATGACACCTACTGGCAATAAGTATATAAACTAAAATAATGTATAATTAATCACACTTTTGAAAATATTGTAGATATACCTACGTATAAGGCACTATGCGAATTTCAGTTCATTATCATACCTCCAGGTGCGTTTTCTAAATAAAGTTTCAAAAATACGTCGCCATAAATCATTACATTTTAATCAACTTAATGTATTTTCGATAACAAATTTGCAAGTTACTTTTACTTAAACTTTGCATATTGGTTGAAGACTTTTTAACATTTTTTCGACTTTAAATTAAATAAATATTTTTGACTTTAATATTAATAATGATTAAAGTAGCTAACTTTACATCTACAGATACAAAAAAAAAACAGAAAACTATATGTACTAATCGCGAAAACAATTTTACAAATGGACCAGTCTGAAAGAAATATCCATAAGAAGATTCTCACGAATAATTTGTTCCGAAGAGCTCAAAGGAGTTTCTTAAGCAGTGCACATATTACATTTAAAAGTCAATGCAGAGTCACAGAATTGCGAGTGAAGTGTTTTAACATAATTTTTCGTGAACCAGCAGACGTATAGAATTTATATACTTATCTCGTACATAGATTATTACCTTTTATTTTTGTACCAAGTTTGTAACTGGTAACTAATTTGTTTCAAGGTTAGAGAAGTTAGTCCAAAAAGTACTAGTCATTGTTAATAGTACATGGGCATGAAAATCTACAATTGGATAAATTTTCACGTGTAAGATGCCTACATGAATATAAAACCAGATCGAAATAAAGTAGTTAGATAAAGATTTTAAAATAGTGCGGATATTTTAAAAACAAAACTCGCGCGATCATGCTTGTTTAAAATATCGTAAAAGGTCGGCATACCTTTTGGTAGCCAAGTTTTCCCTATCCTAAGAATTTCTAGTCATAACGATACAATGTTGGTAAATTTGTTTTACTTGCACATGTGGATGCTAACTCTAAACGATAATTGCTAGATAAGCATCGCTAATTTAGCTAATCGAGAGTTAGCAGTTGTACAGATGTTAGAAATTAGACTCCTAGATGCGCAATAGAGATTATTTAGACGCCTGTACAAATTTGTTTGTTAATCGACGAAATTTAACGATCTTAAATAAATTTTGTTTAAAATTTAACTACTTAGTCAAGTATTTTATTGTGTTATGAAAATAGAATATACTGAAGTTCATTGATTTTCATATAATTATTACTTACTAAGACTGTATGGAATTCTATCTTTCTAAGGTAGGTAATGTTTATCTTCCATTTTTCAATGATAACTGCATCAATTTTTTTAATAGATAGAAAGGTTGATAAAATAGATTTAACTTTTTTCGCCACTACTATTTTCTATAATCAGTAATTATCTAGGGATACAGGTAGATCCGTTGCTTAGTTAGTTTACAAATTGTATTATCATAAACTGTGTAGGTAATTGGAATCAACCTATGTGATTTCCAATAAATAAAGAACATTTCAAAATTAGATAGCTAGGTAAATGTTTTACAGTAGGCATTATTCTGAGCTGTTGGAAATTGTCAGTACATTTTAACCTTATACGTATTTTATCGGGCACTAGTCCAACATTACGGAACAGTACACCGATAAGGCTAGACGCAAACAAGCAACCTACATACCTATTGGAGTCGTCGACCCCGCAAGGACGGAATCCGTCACGTCAGGTCAAGGTCACGGCATGTCACGTCACAGATCTGCATCTGTGATCGTGATACTGCACTCACAACTCTCAATCCTATCCCCTTGAAATAAGTCAGTATAAAAATAGTCAGTGCATTGACCTCGATTCACTGAATTGCTTCGTTCCAAGATGTTACTTTCGTTGGATATTTAAATGTTGATAAGTTATGTGGGGTTATGGAACTTTGTTTCCTTATTGCTTTGGAAAAGCATTCGAAATAGAGAGATGTAAACATTACATGACATGGACATTAAGTGCCTACCTGTGATTTATGTTTATGTTAACCTATTAATTTAATTTATTTTACGCATATACTCGTTTTAATATTGATTGGAATAAATACTTAAATAAAAGAATATTTATATCAAGTTACATTGTATCTCCACAATTATATCATCTAGTAAGAATTTAAGTAGGTACCTTAAAGATATGTACTTAGTTAGACTCATGTTCTAAAATTAGTAATTAGTAACAAGTTGATATATATAGGTATATTGAAAAATAAATATTATTTTAAGCAATCACTAATTAGGTAGAGTATGTTTATATTACCTAGAGATTAGGTAGAGTTGTATCTAAGTATTAGGTAGGTACCTACATATGACAACGTTACTACTTACCTACTATGGTTACCATGTACCTATCTTCTAACTTATGTATGTAGATATTAAAATTTAATAATCAACTATCTGCCTAAAACGTTGTAGATTTTATACCTACTTCACAGATTATACAAATTTTAAGCGAGAATACAAGTCCATTAAAATTAACAAAACTTTAAAAGCCACTGAGCGAGAAAGGAAATCGATGACAATAACCATAAATTGGCGATTTTATATAAAAATTACAAATATATGGTTCTAATCTGTGGAGCTATCACATAAATAATGGAAACAACAGATGCGTATCCCTCGACCCGCCATCTCCGTTCCAATTGTATAACAATAAATTGTAGAAAGAAAAAGCTGAAATTAAGTCGGCGGTACAAAGATACAGTTGTTAACACAAGGTGGTCTTTAATTATTTTAGATAAATATATGATAGAACTTCATTAGGCCTGCCCGAGTAATTTTGTCCGTAATAAATAATTTTTAGACACTTTGTACACAAGTTATGGGTACACGGCCACTGGACAGACAATCATTAGATATTCCTATTGTTATGCATAAGAAAATTTCCACAAAGCAATTTAATTCGACCATTACATTTACATTTCGGCTTTTGTGAAACGTATTTTTAAACGTTATGCCTAATTACATATTGAGATGAGGCATTAAGTGTAGTCTAAATGCGTAAGCTAAAACAAATGTATGTACAAAATTTCATTATAAATCTTATAGCGTAACATTAGCATGTTGGTTACGCTTAAGGAAACGTAGGAGTACGCCCGCTGGGCTGCCTTGTAAAACGAAATTGTTATAGCTGTAAGCCTTATATTAAACACGAGGACAAACATATACCTATCTACATAATATACAGGATGAATTTTATTCAAATTTAAAACTGTAAGGAATTTCGAAAAATGCTATAAGGACTTATGAGGCCGATATTGATAAAAGCTCAAACTGCAACTAAAAAAATCTATATTCCTAAGCAGGTAGGTATATGATGAGGTCATTTATAAAAACACACCCTATATTATTAGGTACCTCATCCGAATACTTATAAAGATCGAATTCTGGAAACTGTAGGTACCGACGTCGTTTTTAAGAAAAGACATTTTTCATACACTCTCTTAGCAAGCCCTAACCAATTCTTCGATACTTATTCTGATAGGTATGGCCATCCACGCACACTTGAAAAATTCACCCTGTAGGTATACCTACTTTGTACAAACTGTTGTTACTTTGTAAAGTAGAAGTTACAAATAGCGGTTATGTGTGAGGTAATTTGCTAAGCAATGTTAACTATTGCCTAGGTATAGGTACCTACGTTACTATGTAATGGGCAGCGAGAGAAAATAGTTATTCAACAATACCTACTCCCTTCAATATTAGTTTCTAAGTTATTTCATAAAGCTACTGGAGCCAACAAGAACATTACACGCACATATATTAGGTACCAACAATAGAGCCTTTTGGATAATTATGAACCATCGTTCTAAAACAATATGCCTAATACGTAAATATACCTAAATATACTCGTAAGTAGGTAGGTACATATATATGGTTAACTAAAGTATTTTGACTTAAGGAATTTATTATGTACCTACCTACCTATTTATCTACTTGAATATAAATTTGTATACTAAATCAATTAAAAGTTAAGAAGCTTCGGCCACCTAAAGCTTGGCAGTCCAATTTTATTTGAGTAGCAAATTTCCGCTCGGAAAAGATCCAATATCCGCCTTTGTTAGGTTCTGCCTCATACCCTATATCTAAGTATAACTATCTATCTATAGGAACTTTAGTTAATCGGAGTTTTTCGTAAGTCTTACGTAGGCGTGAAAAGATGCTTAATATACTCTCTATGTTTTAATCGAAATCTCTATTAATAAAGGTCTCTTTGAAAATAGATAGGTACCTACCTAATCAGGCTTTTGTTTTTATCATTTTATTATGCAAGCTATTGCTACACTAGCCCTTAGGATATTCAATCACCTATTACCTAGTTTATTTTCTATACAAAACGGTAAATATAGGTACAAACATTATCTGTAAGATTTATAAAAATGTAGAGCTACCTAAAACTTGATACCTTTTTGGTAACCAATAGGTACATATGTAGGTATGTATTTCAAATAAGGCAGAAATATAGGTAGAGTTAAGTAAGTAAGGCAACTTACAGGATTATAGAACGTTTTGTTGTGTAAAAAAGCGTTTTCTATTATTTTATTTCGTCAAATTACCGAACTTAACCTCATAAAGCAAAGTTTGCATGTTTTTTATTATTTTAAATAGTCCAGGGGTATAATTAACAATCGTACACATCCTAATTCATGTCCTTGTGAAAGACTCTCGTATCGTATTCTTACCTCGTAACGTCGCCTAAATATTTATCCTCCTGCTAAGCGACAGAAATCAGCAGGCCATTAGAATATCTCCGCGCATCGTCATCTATCACTTCAGAGTTTAAAAGTCCCCCTCGTGTGATTAGGGTGCATCTTAAAAGGACCCAAAACGATAAGTCGAAGCGAAGGAATGCGGACCGATGAACATAGTCGCATGGACCACGCTACAAAGTTCAGTTTTCACTTTATATATACGTATTACAAGGTAGGAAAGTCTAGTTTGGTGTAATCTAGTGGTGAGATATGTTTGTTAATTCATAGCAATGGTGAACTGTCATGGCGCTGTGACGTCATTCAGCCAATGAGCTTGCGACCCGCGCGACGCCAGCGCCACAAGATGGCCGCCGTCGGCCGCTTGCCGCCGCCTCCTCTGTTTAGGCCTAAATGTCAAACAAGTTTATTTTCTAACAAAAGTTCCTGTAGTATTCTACTAAAATAAAAATATTTAGAGTCTTATTCAGTACTGTATGATGTGAGTTTAATTATAGTATTGTAATTGAAGTTGTGAATAGCTGTGGAATAAGTTAATGGTGAGTGTTTTATTTATTTTTTGTACTTACCTACTATATTCTATTCAAATATAATAAATCATAAATTCTAATAAGTCTATGTGAATTTTAAAATTATACACAAGTTATGATAATATTACTGGTAACTATTAATTTAGCTTACGCGTTTAAAAAAAATGTCTGCTTGCAAACTAACCCTGTATTTTGTCTACCTATTTCTATTTGTAAATACCTATATAAGTAGTTATCTACAACAATAACTTAAAAGATATGAACTTATCTATGGCCATAAAAATCAATTTGATTAAAGAGTCCTTATTTTTTGTATACGAAAATGGCAGTAACACATCTAAGTAGTCATTAAATTCAAACTTCTTAAATAAATATAAATAACTACCTACCTTTTTAAATTTTTAGCTATTTATCAGAAAATTAAGTGTGTAGGTTGTTTGAATTTTAATTACTTAAGAAAAGGCAGATTTATTGGAAAATAGTGCATGTAGAGATAGTAGGTAGGTAATAATATGAACGAGATGGTTTGCAATCGTTTTATTTAAACCGAACCTAAATTTTCCTATTGTTTGTGATTTTAAAAGTAAAGATACCTATTTAGAAAGTTTGGTAGGTATGTAACTATATAAAAATAGCCATAATGACTAAGTACATAATTATGTATGCGCCTCCCTAAAAAAAGGTTTTTATAGCCTAACTAGGACTACAATTGTCAGTCCCTACCTACGTACAAAAGTTGTCTAGTTTGATTTTTCAAAATTTCACAATTTCGCAAGGGTTAATTTAAAAGTAGGTAGGTAGGTACACATGTACCACAGTCATAGTCATTGTTACAGCTCTTGCTCTACATTATAACTGGAAGCCTTCGCATAGCAGTCCGGTATGGAAGCCAACTGCCATACACGAAAATCTATCCGAAGACCTACTTAGGTACCTTAGTAGAAAAATAGATACATACCGGCCTATAAAATTCTAATAAGTATCCAGGCCTTTATAAGTAGGTAGGTACTTGCAATGCTTTTACTTATAACATTTAGGTTTGTGTATTCAAAGAAAATGCACCGACTTTACAATACTATCATCATTAACAGGTACCTATTAAAACATAAATTATTGCGAGTTAATTTCACATTTACAATCATTTCATAAACACGTCTTGAAGAAGGGTAAAAGGTCCAAAAGGAAGGCGTCGTTCGTCTCTTCAATCGTAATTCAATCGTCTCCAGATAAAATCTATATAAATCGTCAATATCGATGTTCGTAACGTAACTCAGTGGTGGCAGAATTATTGTTGTGTTGCAAGTTAGGGTGTTCGCGCACGAAGCAAATTGTATTTGTGGAACATTATGTGACTTGTAAGAAATTTCTCATTACAATATTAAAATTAGACACTATCCTAACTAGATATGATAGTGCCTTTTTATAAGCTATATACCTCGTTTAAACTAAATTAATTCGAGCCTATAAGCCTTCAGCTGACAAATAGTTGTGTTATAGTTAGCTGGTAGGTAGGTAAATAGGTACATTCCAAAAAAATATGATGTTATAGGATTGAATGATACCGTTTACTTATTATTTCAAAAACTTAGGTACTTTAGCATTTTTATTTCTTGCTTAGTAAAGTTAGTGCTTGCTTCGCTTGAAAAAAAATACAAAATGTGAGTTTAAAATACAAGTTACAGATCTAATACGCTCTTGGCGAGCATGGAATTTATTTAGAAAATAATTCAAGTTACTATTAATGTTTAGCTCAAAGCAGTAAGCGAATAGTTACATATATTATTTGCTTAACGGAGTCACGGCCTAACTCAGAGGTGGCAGAATTATTACTGCAGGGATGTGCAGTTATATTGCACCAATTTATTGTGCGCGCTCCGACTCGCCATAACAAAGTCGAGATCAAAGGCACCCTTCAGAATGTTCGACGAAATTACACCAGATATTAATGGTTAACTCAGGTTGTCGATATAATTCCTTGGAGTGCATTATTTATCACTTAATATGGGATTAAATGAAGTGGTCGATTTTCTTTTGTATTTAACATACTTACCTAGAGCTAGCTGGGTTGTTAAAGACCATTTACAGTAACAGTATTTATCTATTCAATTAGTTGACACGTTTAAAATAATTATGCTTCACGATTATCTCAAAATGGTAAGTGTTAGTACATGCTAAGTGATATTCATTAAACAATGTTGCGTGCTGTTTAGTCAATCTTTATAATGAATTTCTTAAGCCGTACATAATTAAACGAAATGGCTATAATACCTTGAGTTATCTCTGCCTCTTCGATTGGATCTATACATCGTAATCGTTCTATTTACTTAATTAAATATCAACAACATATATCTCAGTGTTAACTACATGCCACAGTCTCTCGGCATAGACTTATAATGTCAATTATAATAAATAGTCGAGGTAATTAAATAGCCGGCCATTATGTAGATATAAACATGTCTAAAGTTATCTAATCAAGCTACTGGCGACAAGAGAACGTTGTAGAATTTCTGTGCTTTTAAAATCGGTTGAATACTTACATAAAATATAGTTAAGTAAACTAACGGTTAGTTGAGAAATTCCGGTTGATGGAACACAAGAGTGTAATGATCAAATATATGATTATAAATAATTTTAAAGTACTACCTACTAGAGTAGAGTAGTAGGACTACCTACTACTATTACTACATTGCCTTCTATTACCTATTACTACCTGTTATAAGATTTATAAAATTCTTTGATTATTACATTAAATATATAATTAAATTAATCGATTGTATTAACAAATTTATTCTGCATTTGAAAATGTAAGCAATCGTTGTACTACTACAGTTTATTAAACACAAATCCTACAAACTACTCACACACACATATCACAAATCCAACACTACCACAACATCTCACACATTCAAAGACTAACGCAACTACACTCACGCATACAAACAATTAGAATTTATGTTTCGCACACATGTATCCTTTAATAATGGCTGTAGCTATTTGCAAATAAATCTTCATTTTTTGTTCCAGACCGCCCCATTACCGGAGGTTTGGTGTGCGTGGTGCCACCCTATTTTTTATGTTGGACCCACCCTTCGTTGCATTCGTCTACCCTCAGTCGATGATGGTCCGTTCAAATGCATTGATGGTCTTACTAAGGTGAGAAAGAGTAGAAATTGTAATTATATTTTGCAAGTAAAGTCAGTGGTAGTGGATTTGGTAGGTAGGTATATATTTGTTTTCAAGTAGATAATATTAATTATATTTATATTTATAATTAAATGTAAATAATTTTTAAATAGCTTACTTTATAAATCAAAAATAGTAATATAAATTATTTTGAAAAGAATTAATAGGTACATTGATCTATTCAATATGCCTACCTAATAATTATGGAGTGCTTTATAAATAAAAGTTTTTAATTAATGACATAATCTAACATTACTTACACAATTTAACTCCGGAAATGCCACTATTAAGTACAACTACTTCTGTCGTGTAATAACTGTTTATTTGTGGTTTTAATAAGATAGAGATTTCATATGTTGTAGTGACCTTATACCATTAATCAGATCGACTCTACCCTTATTAGCTACACGCAACAGTAAAGTTGGACGTAATTATACGTGTAGATAGTTTGTTTTTATATGATCGAAGTAGCAAATGAGCATGCAGTCCAGTTGATGGTAAGTGGCCACTACCGTCCTTAGACATCTGTAATCAACGCAAGATTAGATCAAGGTCCTACCTAAAACCTTAGGTAGCAACGTATCTATGGTCAACCGACCATAGATACGTTGCTACTTCTGAGGACTGAGCTGG
>DWPV01002599.1:0-16867 GCA_018251915.1 Urbanus proteus proteus
GCTCAGCCAAACAGACAGACAGACAGACAGACAAAAATTTTTTTAATTGCATTTTCGTTATAGGTATCGTGTATACTCTCATATGCATTGAATAAAAAAATGTTATTTTGAAATCACAAACAGACACTTCAATTTTATTTATTTGTATAGATGGGGGTTTTTTCTGTAATTTTACAGATGCATTGCTGCTTCTAAGGTCTAACTTCTGGTGAGAAGGTCGTCTTATTGTAAATGAGGCGACAAACCCGCCCTTCCAACGAAATAACGAACTCCCATTCAACGATTTTCTTTACGCTAGAAGTAGGTTTGATGTTGTAAAAATTGTGTTAGGGATACCTACATTACCTACTGTCAGGAAGTCCACGTACCGTATCAGTAGATTTTAGTCTAAATAAAAAACACAATTACTTCTTTTCATTACCTTATAAACAGAGAATCTATTAAAATAACATGAATAATAGACGAAAACAGACAACAAAGGACACACCAAAATTCTAATTACAATAAACCATTCCATTCTTTGTATAAATTACATTGCGGCTACATTTTCACTAATTAATCTTCCTAAAACAATTTCGTAAATGCCGGCTTAAAATATAAATATGACAACAAAAAATCCGACCGCAAAAAAATTAATCACATTTTGATGTGGTTGTCGTTTATATTTTTGCTAAAACAATAAGAGGGAGGAAAGAAAAGTGGCGTAGGTCGATCAACTCGGTTACAATGGGGAAAGTGGTTCGTCCTTGAATATTTCCTTGTGTGGAATAAATTTTGGACGTTTTATCGGTAAAATTTAATGGAATGATAAATTATATGCTTGTATCGGCTCCTAAGAGCAACAGCGAGTAATAACAGCCAAATCGCTACATAGTAAATGTCGCTGCCCGTAGTCTGAAAGCTTAGATCCTTCAATGGATTTTAATGCGACTTTAATCAATAGACATAGTGATTCAAGAAGGTTCTATGCATAACTAGCGAGGCCCTTACGTTTCGAATGGGTATAATGTAGACACTAATGTTTATAAAAGTCGGTGCGTACAAATTTGCGGGTTTGGGCTTATCTGTGCATGAGCATCTTCCTATGTTTAGTTGTGTGCGATTGAATATATGAGCCTTGACAAGATTAAAAGACAAAAGAAAGATTTTAAACAAAATCTTGGTTATATTTTCTGTCACCACCCCAAGATAAGAATTACAAAAATAAATGTATTAAATTCACAAAGACACTGGTTTCAACTTAGGGTATACAATAAATATTTATTATAAAGTCACTTATTTCTGAAAACGATCAACTTTCCTTTGAGGGAAAACTTTTGTATAATAAACGACGAATCGAATTGTTCTAAACAATAGTCTTATTGGGCTTTGAGTTTGCAGTTATTTGTCTTTTTAAAGGCAATTTTTGGTTTTAAAAATTGGAATGGCTACCTATTCTCCAGCATACATGAATAATACATGTAGGTACTATTGTATCAGAATCTTGACCATCCCGAAATTGAATCATATCTGGTTTGATTTTTCGATGAAACGATTTTTCAATGGATGAACACCCACCGTCCATTGGAAAATCGGTAAATTTTACAGTTCTGTAACTCCTTGAATGGGCCACTCCTGAAGATTAAAATGATGGATCCATATGTGAGTCAATCGGCATTCACATCCTTCTACTGAATAAATTCGGGAAAATCACCTATTTAAGTATAATATATATTAGCGGAGATGTCTCCACAGTCAACAACCATACATACTTAGTAAATTCACCAGCTCTGATATTTATAACTATTTTTGACCGCTAAAAATTAAGTTTTCTGTAAAATATGCTAAATCTTATAGTGATCCCCTCTTAACATGCACATTTTTAAACCTACAAATTTACTATGTATAGTTTAAGAGAAACAATAATGTGTACCGTATTTTTAAAAAATAATGTCATGTTTACCTACGGCGCCGTTCCGCAGTATTACGTCCAATTTGGCACGCGAAATCTTTGCGATTGCTAGCTGAAAAAAATCTTGCAGCAACTACTCAAATAAAATACATGTACTTAACATTTCTCGATTTCCAATTATAATATTACATGCTGTATGTAAGATTGTAACGTAATCATTGCAAGCTTAATTTTGATATCGGTTATAGCTTAAGGGTATAATATTCGCAGACCAGAACAGAATTTTAAAAACATTCAGATATTCGCCCGGCCGATACAAAAAAATCGGTCTTTTAGGCATGGGTCCGTATTCAAAGCCTTGACACACCACAAATTACCTATAAAAATAAACATTACCTACTTGCTTCAAACACATAGTTAAGGAACCAAGTCATGCCTAAAATTTCCGCTATAAAAGCAGATTCTTAAAGGAATATATAGTCTATAAATTTACACTAGATCCGACTATGGACTGAGTCTTTCCAGAGGCTACCCTGCCCAACAGTTGCAAAGCGAAAAATAAATTTTATGTTTAGGTTTACGTTTTATAATTCACGAGTGGTTTAACAGGAATATTGCTTTTAATCTATCTCATGATATGATCAAATCCCAAGTAAAATTACATAAACTTTGTAGTCGGGAAGATTTGAGTCGTATTAAATCGTACCGTATCAAATCGCGGTCTTATGATGCAACAACAATCCGATGTAGAGAATAACTATACCCAAAGTGAAGTTAAACAAATTGTAAATAAATGACTTGTGAATTCATTCACATTAAAATAAACCCTATTATTTAGACAAAATTGAAATCTATGCGCTACTGATAATCATGATTTATTTATTTATTTAGATACGCTATCGACTTATCACTATACATTTTTAATTATTTTACAATTAATTTGGTTCAGTGTGAATCACTCTTTCAGGTACAACACTCATAATTTATACGAAGTGCAAGTGTAAGTGAATTGTAAGAATAACAAAACAAAAAAAAAAGATTCTGTTTCAAAAACTTAAAAAAAATCACAAAAGCAAAATATGTTTCATTTGAAGACAATAAATACATGCAACAAAAAAATAAAAAAAATTATAAGCTGTCAATGTCTATCGCTGTTAGAATGTGTGATCATGATGATGATCATTAATGTGGTAATAATAATGATTATTAACGTGATAATAATGATCATTAACATGATAAAGACAATGATTTCCTCGATCTCAATTTCATTGAATCTCGTAAACAGTATCACGGTGAGTGGGAACGGCATATGTGCACTGCAATTTATTACAAATGTAACGATTTCAAAAATAGCTCTTCTTTCATGTTGAAAGATCTGCTTGTGTATCTAATCTTGCCGCTTGGTTAATATTTATTGAAGCCACGACATGATTGTAAACTAAGAGAAGCGTTGAATAGTTTTTGTGTGAAGATGTACAATTAGATAGTCGTGGAATTTAGCAGCTGTCTGCACATCGGCTTTTGTTTTTCGTATTCTCATCATTTGAAGCGTTTGTGTGAATAAATATTTCTACACCTTGTTATTAGAATAAATAATGACACAGGTGTGGAGTGGAATCCCTTGATTAAGTGTCTATTCGTTACATTTCGGCTACTTCCACGAAATCCAAAGTGCTAAAGCTGAATCTTACCGCTTCAAGATAGGTAGATCTTAGTTTATAAATATTATCACTTATTAATAACAATTTTCGTTTGGGTTTAAATCTTACGATTATTGATTAATGATTCCAGTTATAATAAAATAAAAATTCAACAAAAAATTTAAAATATAAAAAGGTTAATAAATGCCATCGTAGCTAGACTTAAGAGTCCTGACAAAAAGCTATCGAACCCAGCCCACCATTTAGTACCTTGTGATAAAGGGCCCACAATAAATTCTTTAGTGGTTTTCGCTGAGTAAAGTTTGAACAATTCCATCGGGTCGCCCTTTTCCGACTGATTGGTCATCACGGGTCAGGGAGTCGCAACATTACACCCCTAAGTATTCGAAAAGGTTCTTTGTGGTTGTTCAATGGGAATTGATTTATAAAACCCCTATGTTTTGTTAAGTAGCTCGCCGAAATCTCAGTACCTAGTTCGTAACATTTCCCAGCAGTAGCTGACCAGTCAGTAGGTACCTATAATCTTGTAACTTCTAAAATGAAATACATTGGCGGAAAAAATTGATAAGAATTTTAGCTCATATAATTTATGATGTAATACCGGCGTTTAAAATACTTGATTTACCTTTGCCTTAGTATCCCAAAATAAATCTTATCGTACATGCTATCGAAATGTCGCTTCTAAAAAATTATTACATCATGAATTAAAATCGTTATATACTGTAGATCTCGGTTTTCCTTCTCTTAAAGTCCTTCTTGTACATCCTACACTGATACTTGCCATTTCTTAGAAGAGCCTTTGAGTATACTCGAAAGCTTGAAGCACCTGCACTTCATTCATCTTCAGAAATGGAGAGTATTTCTAGTATACTTATATTTGTAGAATTTTCTCAACAACACTCAAATACTGAGTTGTTTTGATTTTTTCTTATAATTATTTAAATGGCTTAAGCCATCTTAAACTGCTTATGGCCACCTGTAATTCTTAAATCTGTTTTATGGGGGGTTGATAAGCGCATAACTTACTTAAATATTAGTTGTTGTTTTGATGCGGTATTTTTATTAGATAGAATGCTTCAATGTGTAATTTAATACAAAGCCGCGTGAAAAAAGCTAGTTAGTGATATGGTGAGCAAAGTAAGGGAAAACCGTTAATAATGAATAATTCCTTCAGGTCGTCCTTTCCGCCTGATTGATCATTACGGGTCACGACTCGCCTTACGCCACTTGCTATTACAATAGGCCCTATGAGCGGATAATCAATGAGAAAGGGTTCATTAATATACTAGTAAGCCGGTCACTTCACCTCATAATCGTCTATGTTATATGGAACTTCTTACCTTACGAAGTTCTCTACATAGTATAAACCTTTACCTTAAATCTTTCAAACTACCCAATGAAAACCGCATTCAAAACGAATGCGGTTTTCATCAATAGACAGAGTTATTTAAAAGGTTTTAATAATTAGCGACCCGCTTTTAAGCTTTATATAGTTTGGGCGTTCGATGGCGCGGGTTTCCGAAAATGTCTTATTATTAAGTCTTAACAATGCATCGAAATATCTTAAAGATTATTTGGATCATCTATCAGGTATCTCCTTAATTTGATTATTTTTATTGATTTAAAATATAGTTTAACAATTTAATTAATGTTAATAAAACTAAAATACTAATATAGCCAACCCTAATGTCTAATGGAAGTTATTATCATTTAGGAACAAAACTTTTTCTGATTCACTTCATAACTCCTTCAAATTATGTAGTATTATATTCTAAGAATAATTATTGCCTTTATATTTCATTCGGTAGTTGTCCGAACATTCAAGTAATTACAAATTGAAGCCAAGTATTTACTCGGTAGAACAGTCTACAGAAATTAAAAGGAATAGCCGTACCGTAAAGAATGTAAGCTATAGAAATATGAGTTGAATGAATAGCGCCATCCGAGCAGTCTTTTAAGAGAGCGTAGAAATATTTAAGCGAAAAGACTAAAATGAAACGCCTCTCACAATAGCCCGGTAGTGCCCTAAATAGCTGAACTAAGGCTCATACTGACTTCATTCAGTAACTTCTCTTTCAGGTGAATTACTGACTTCAATTTTGTTCAATGCTGTAGGTACTTATTTTGTTTTCTGATTTTAAATAGAAGTTATTTTGAAAGGCTTTGATATGAAATTATGATATTTCTTTAAATAAGGTTATGCTGAGTTTTGTGTTTCTTTTTTTATTAAAGAAAAATGATCCCTATATCCTAATACTACGCCTAGTACTCCGCCTAGTAGTGGCATATAGGAATACAATTTATTCCTGCAAGTGATAGAGTTCTTTGAAGATTAATTTCTAAGGCATCGCTATCTCTTCCATTTATAATGTGTAGTTAACATCAGGTTGAAATCCAGCCCTATTAGAGGTAAATTAGACATGTCTATAGACAAATGTTGCAACTTGCCCGCATATTTTTTTATATAAAGGAAATAGTAAACGAGCATGTGTGGCCCACCTGACGGTAAGCCACCGCCCAGGAACATCAGTAATCAACACCAGAAAAGATCAGTCCTAACTCTGAGGTAAATAAACAAATGTGCTATATAAACAAAAATAGACGAGTATATTCTTTCTTCATCTACTACGCACCTACTTCGCACTATATCACTATTATTTATTATACTGCTTTATCCGCTGACATAAAAACGAGAGAAAGAGTACTTCTTGTTTAATGTCCTAGTGTTTTATAACTTAATGCGCAAGTTACTCGAGCGGCAACGAACGTAGTGCTACGTGTTCGTAATACCGTAATGTGATCTATTCTACCTTCGCACCGTTATGCTTGCCTGGTACCTCGTAAATGTCAACTTGTTAGCACCTTGCTTAATATGGTTCATTAATTACATAAATTTATTAAAATACATAAATAATAAGAATGCATACTTTGCTTTTGTTATCTGTGTTTGTAAAGATGGATAAAACTATCGATTATGGTCATTATTATTAGCAGTCCGTATAACACAGACCTTGCATATATAATTATATAAAGAAACTCTAAAATTGTGTTTAAACAAAAGGGCTAAAAAATCAGACTGCTCTTCAGAAATATTTAGGCGTAGAAGACAAGTTATTATTTAATTTTATACTTCTAAATAAGGCTCTATAGTAACTGGTAGTTATATTGATTTTTTCGCGCCACAACAAAACTAAAGGAATTCCCCGTGCTACTATTGATGGTAAGAATAGTAGTAGCACGGGGAATAAACCTAAAAATTGCAGAATACGATAACACAAAAAATACAACTGAATTGAAAACGTCATTTTTTGAAATCGGATAAAAAGTTGTCGACTCTATAAATATGTATGCTTACAGATTTTTGACTGAAACAGAACTCAGGCGGACATTAAAAGATAAAATTTATTTCCATTTATTTTTAGATAGCGTAATCCCCATCACATTTAACGATGACTGACAACAATCTCAGTGACAAAACAAAACACTTTGCTCAAATATTTTCTTCTAGCAAAGCAACAAAAAAATATCAAACAAACCTTGATCTATACAGGTATACATATTTTATCATCGCGCGGAGATATCTGAAGGCTCTTCACATTTCTTTGTATTCAAATATTACGGGGTCGTGGTTACGTATAGGGATTTATTTCTAGGAATGAATAAGGTACTTGCTACCTACCAGTAGTAAGTAGAGCTGTAACGAAAGAAAGCGTACCCGTATGTATTCGTTACTATAACATTTTGAACTAGTTACTATCCTATCGTATCGTTACTCTTTACTTTGATATCTCACAAAATAGCATAAAGCAACTTCTCAAGTGCGCATACATTACGCAAATTACATACATAAGAAAAATGCGATGCGAGTAACGAATTGCATTCGTGAGTAACGTTTCGTTACTCGATACTTGATCGAACCCGTTACTCAGTAACGAATACGTATTGTTTGCTACAGCTCTAGTAGTAAGGGAGATGAGCGTAGATAATAAGTTTTGTAGATAAGGTTGCAGGCTGAAACCTATTTGTTTTTTCTAAATAAGTGTACTCGGTAAATAAATTTCTGGGTAAATAGATTTCTGGTCTGGGTCTGGGTGTTTGTGTATTCGTGTATGTGTGTCGACACCGGAGAACAACCTACTGTGGGGGCCATGAGTGTAGATATTCTCATAACCATAAAGGTTAGCGCACGATAGATTGGCCGTGAGGGGTTCATAGTCTTCCTAGTAAATAACTTTATTTATTAAAGCAATTTTTTTGTAAAAATAATGTTTATAAAGATAAACAAACCTTTATTGATCAGTTATACCAACCCTCGAACAGGTTTTAATAAAATATGTGACAAAAAAGTATGAAAAAAAATAAGTAGGCTTTGTAGTGCCAGTACTGGTGCATATTTTTTTATTCTCATAACCATAAAGGTTATGAGAATATCTACGTATACATACGTTCATCGCTTACCCCTAATAGTCGTAAAAGTACCTAACCGAAAATGATACAAAAGGGCTCTTGGCAGACAGCGAGGATAGTATAGATCAAGTTTCTCCAAATAAAGTATTACTTACTGATTGCTCCGTAAAAGTATATTTTAGCTACGTGATTGTACTGTAGCGAGTTCGTGGAATAAATTCAAACATTCAATCGTATTCCATTTCAGTAACCCTAATTGTGAAATTGTAAATTATTAACTAAATAAGATTTCTTGGAAAAATAACACGAATATTTTTTCTTGTCTACTTCTGAATAGCTTATTTGAATTTGATTGGTGAATTTGATTGGTTAGGTATGATTAGAGATTCGTAAAATATTTATGCCTGAGTTGGTAAACGGTAGATAGAACCTATGTTAGTAATGTACACTCCTACTTTTATACAATTTATACAAATACATAATTTATGTGTAAGTAGTTTGAGCACTTTGAAGTTACTGTTACTTAATTATGAAAATACCTTCCATTCACCTCATAAAAATAATGTAATATAGTATTGTTTACTTTATAACACCTAAAAAGATGTTATTTATCGTAGAATAAGTGTTATGTAAAGAAACCTTGCATTAAAATGTGTATTAGCGCTAGGGAATACGAAATTGCTGTGTGCTCCCGCCGGGAATGCAATATTGGTATTTCTTAGAATAAAATAGATTAAGGTTTTTATATCGGACTTCATCGAAAGGTCTTTATTACATGATGATAATATGTACGTATATCACGTGTAAATTACAAAAAATATATCTATCTTTTATTTTCTATACTTTTATCTATTGTTCTGATTTATCTATTCGATTATGAATTTAATCGACAATATTATTTTATCGAGCTATTTTCCTAAAACCTGTCAAATACCCTATTATATAGGTATGTGTTCCAGTATATGGCGTTTGATCATATACCTAGTATTCACGGCCGGCACCAACCGACACCTTGAAAAATCTTACAGAATATAAATTTTGCTCTTGTCCGTAATATTTTAGCGTCAAAATCATCTATTAATCACAAAGCCGGATCAAAAGTTAAGGCTAAGATAATATAACTTGGAAACTTATTAAACTTGAAATGATGGATTGAACCGGAATTCCTAACCAGGCATACTTTCTCAAACAATACCTCAAAGCATTTATACAACAAACTTTTTCAAATACTTTCCAAGTTTCATTGTGGCTCCCAAATTTTCAATCTAAAGTCAGCTCAAAGGAACGCCGCCAGAACATTTTGAAAAGTAATAAAAGTTCATAAACTTCCAATAAGTGGTACTTACTGAGACGAGAATAACAAATTCATGATTGATAAATATGTTGACGCCCTGAAGTTGATTATAAGTTGATTTTGGAAGGTATTAGGTATATAGATACTTTTAAAGATACTAGAACTCTATTTACTTCGACTCCGGCGGCACAACCGCCACATCTATTTCTGTCTTATAACAGCATTGTTAAGCTCTGCTGTGTTCTGGTCTGAAGAGTGTGGTTTGGTAGATATAATTATCCGAAGCGTTCCGACTCAGTGGTAGCAACGCATCTGTGGTCAACCTCTGGTAGGACCTTGATGTCCATGGGTGACATTTGCCATTTACCATCAGGTGGACTGCATGCTCGTTTGCTCCTTCGATCTAATAAAAAATATATAAATTCTAAAAACAAAATAATTCACGCTAAGTATATTGTATGTAGTTAAAACTTAAGTATAATAAATAATAGAAAGTGAGACATTATAAAAACAACTTGAGTAGGTGAAAACTCCTATTTCTAAGCTAGGCGATTAAGCAATCTAATTACACCGATAAAGTTCGCTAACGAGCGGACTCGAGAGAAACTATCTAGACACAAAAACAATATCTATACTAGGGATTTACACTACAACCGTTGTGAGCTTTAAAAATAGTTTAGAGACTAGAAAAACTATATCATTAGACATGTGAGACTGAATAAATTCTGAATAAATAAATTCTTATCAGTTAATTATAATGAACATACTTTTTTCATACTTGTTTGAGGCCTTGTTTCCAACTGAGTCGTCAGGAGCGCTGCACCTGTAGTCGACCCCACTGTGATCATATCTGGGGTTGATTACAGATGTACATGGGCCGCAGTAGCCACTTACCTTTAGGTGGATTGGTTGCTCGTCTTTCATAATATAATTCAGATCTACTTGACGCACATATTGACAGTGAGCTAGTAAATAAGAAACTTAAACTATCTAAACCAATATTATTCAATTATCTTTTATTTAGCGGACACCCGATCGTGTGTAACATATCAGAGTGTGACGGCCAAGCTATACAACGAATAACTTGGCCGTCACATGGTACTTATAATATACATACCTACTTATAATAATATTATTACATGTGTATCATGTAATGTTACAATCTTTGTAAATTCTTATCCTCAACCAGAATTAAAACAATTCATACTCTTAAAATTAAATAATCGAAAAGCGCAGTAGTCCTTGCCAATTTTTTCCGTAATAAAAGACATTTGAATGAAAATAGCTTCACTAAAACAAAATCACTCTGAAAAATATAATATTGAATAGCCAAGGTTGTAGGTAATTTATTTAGGCTTAAATAATATTATCCAAAGGCAAGTTTTAAATAAGTTCTGGCTAATTCCCAAAAGTTTTGCTAAAACTCTTATAAATTATAGGTAAGTATTGTAGAAAATTTTAACGAAACGTTTTTTTTTTTATGAAATAGCAGAAATAAATGAATCGCCGTGATAGGAAGTCGTCCCTGGCGTATCTTTAAATAACAAAAATACACTTATAATTGAATTATCTATTGGTCTTCGTCTTATCGCACATATTATATTATCCTCATTATCGGATTAAATAGGAACCTATAAAAACAAAGACGCTTTCTACGCACATCGCCCACACACACAAGACACACAAAGACGAATATATAAACACCCAGACACAGAACAGAAATCTAAATTCACCATTCAGATGTCTGTCCAGCCGGGAAATGAACCTTGGACAGCCCGTGGTGGTAACCGCTCCGCCACGGGGGTTGCCGAACCTATATTTTCTATTATACAAAATAACAAAAAAACCACAAACTGTAGCCTGATTAAGAAGCGCTATTTTAAACAGTAACCAAGAAAGTATATTGCGGGATATAACAACCACAAAGGCGAAAAGTAAATATACATTCCCGAAATAAGCGCAGTCTTTCATCTGTGAAACAATTACGCTCGGAAACCCCGATTTCCACTTTGTACATTAATATGCGTAATTTAATGACTTAGAAGCGGAAATGCAAATTATATTTTGATATTCTCACAGTAAAGTGTAACCTGTGACGTAGATTCTTAACCGGTTAACTTATACGCATAGAACAAATACTAAAATATATAGTGAACAGATCAGAACGGGATGGGGGGATGGGATGGAACGGAATGGAACGGAACGAAACGTAACGGATTGTAATGATCTGAAATAAATTTAAATATTACACAATTACCTTTATTTAATGATGGTAGAGCCTTTTGTGTTTTGATTCCGTAGGCAACACTGCTACACCTATTTCTGTTTAATAACGCAGCGCTAATTGCTGTTTTTTTTTTAAAAAAAGGGCGTAATAAGGAAGATACACATTGTAAGAATATATTCAAGGCATTCAAAGTCCTTAGGGGCAGAAACGCATCTGTGATCAACCTCAGGTAGGATCTTGATCTTATATGGGGTTAATTTCAGATGTCCTTGGGCGGCAGTGGCCACTTACGATTAGGTGGACTGCATGCTCGTTTCCAACTTGATAATATACGTATGAAAAATCATCGTCCGAATATTACATCGTGAATATTATTAATATATCCGATAATATCTATATTAAATAATTGTAACGGACTAAAACGAATTATACATTTTTGTGAACAAAACGAACAATCCGTTTGTATATATTTGATCACAAAAGTGTACAACAGTTGTACTGTAGCCTACAACTGTGACACCTTGTATAAACATTTCGGAAACTGAAAACAGTCGGACGCGACTTTGTTTATGCTGAACATGGATAAAGTAAACATATAGACACCTAATAAACACATTTATTGCTTAAATATGTATGCAAATAAACAAAAAGTTCACCGGAGATTTATTTGTAAGTCTTGAACATTGCAAAATGCATCGATATCATAAATCGTAAGGAATCAAATGATGTGACAGTAGTACCCTTCACAACCGACCAAAGGGATACATCATCTTAAATTTGTAAATAAGTCGCGACGACTCCTAAACTTAGATCACCCGTATCGTAATGTACTATTATAACACAGTGTGACCTAAGTCCCCACTTTACGCACGCCTTTCCGCATGTAAGCGGATTTATGCCACGCGTACTAAAAATAAAATACGATTCTAGTGACCTAAGTTGCCTATTATGCACGGCGTTTACGGTTTACAGCGAAGCGAGGGTGGCTTCGCTCGGGCGCTAACTTCACGCCGTGCAGTAATAGGCAATTTAGATCACCCGTATCGTAATATATATATAATAATATTATTACGAGTCTATTTGCTTACTCAGTCTACGGCTATATGTGTACTATTTGCTCTGCGACTCGAGCGGCCTGCGTCCGACGTGGACAATTACGGAATATTGGCTTTGCATCTCAATACTCGGCTAGAAATAAGGACTAAATTAATTTTGTATTATAAAATAGTTTGCGTTTATCGTGAACAAGCTTTCTGGTTTTAAATGGAGTCTGTTTCTGACGTACGCAATTATAACAGTGATATAATGAAAATAAATTTACCCACACCTATTTCTGTCTATTAATAGTAGTATCAAGTGCCACTTTATTTTGGTTTCAAGTTATTACTTTGAGATAGCAATACATCTTAGGTCGACGGCAGGTAGAGTTCTAATCTTATCTAAAGTATATCAATAAGATGATCACACAAATACTAGATCCAGAACAATCTGAATTCATTAATTAGTGCTTGCTTGATCATAGGACAAACTCAAGACCCTTAACCAGTATAATACCACAACAAAGCGCCACACGTATCGTCAATGACAATTAATAATGCATAACAAATACTATCTAGACATGACAATTAATATCTACTCAGAATACTCCGTACTCCACATAAATGTATGTATGAACACAATCATTTAAACCTCTAAACGGGTGGACACATAATGTGCTTGTTCCCGAGAACACGTGTTGAATACAGCCAATTACGCGGTTGATTCGTATTTCAGAATTCACTACTAGTCCAGTTAATACAATTGTAATACTGATTGATACACAATGTATGCAATGCAAAAACTCTTCCAATATCTCATTGCTAATTGAATAGAACACTTTTTAGATTTGTATTGTATTTAATGTAATCTAGTGAAAAGTGTACATCTTAATATTATTAACATAATATTGTTCTCATGTAACTGACAAATGTGTTTTGTATGGAGATAAATGTCTTTAAACCTACACCTATGTATAGCTTATACTGGTCTAGAATGATCTTTGGATTCCATAGGACTGAAGAAGCAATAAGACGTGGCAAAAATTTATTATAACAATTTCTCATTTATTTTTAAACAATCGTTATTATAAAAAAATATAAAACTTACGTGGTAACAATTATAAAAAAATATATTTTGTTTCAGGTAAATTGACTCAACGCGAGTAATCACACGAATTTCATGGTAAGATGACATCTACCACCATGATTTTGAGCAGCTGAATTGATGGACTCTTCATCGAGTCTGCAGTGGTATAACCGAACTGAGGTAGTACTGAGGTAACCTACCTATATCGTATAGACAGGAAAAAACCCATAGTTTTTATGTATGTAAATATGTAGGTATACCTACCATAATAGCAACATACAGATTTTTATACTTTTATGCAGACTTTACCCGTAGTCACGGTTTAAATATCTCTGGTTGCAAAAACGATCTAAAAGTGTTATCAAAATTAGAATATATGGTTTTTGTTACCATTATTGTCGTCTATATACACACGTAAAATTAGTACAGCAAGCACTCTGCGCCTGTCACAATACATCAAGAAATATTTTTGTGTCCCTTTTGTTAGCGACGATATAACGACTATATAACTGGTATAATAATATACATCAGTCCTTTAAATAACTAGTATTTGTATCTTATACCTTTTCTATTGACGAGAGGGAAACCTTTAAATGGAACCCGACAGCTTGGGGCGATGGCTGGTTATGTGGGAATTTACCACTCCAAAAACCCCCTTGTTGGCCGTCCTCGACGCTACGAAGTGGACGCCATGATCTCCAATAAATGTCACCTAGGCTCAACTCGGAAGAGCGCTCTCGTCGCACTTCCCAGGATCGGTGGATAGACGGTTACAGCTTCCACTCAAGCCGGCAACTATGGCTACAGTATTGCCTGCCCGCTCTTACGACAGGCAGGGAATACCGTAGCCCTATTCTGGTCCCGAAACTATAGAGACAAACTGAGAAGCACCTACGTACCTTATATTAAAGTAATTGGATATACTACACACTTTTAAAAGAAACATTTTAATACTTAATAGTGTTGAATAAGCACATTTAATTGATCTAATAGTAAACGTTACGACCACGTCTGCTAAAAAAATACCTAGACTTTTCGAAAATGAAAATCATACTTTTTGTGTTTCTTTCGCGAAGCTTCTATTCAGATATGCCATAAATGTATTATAATTTATGGGCTGCTGGATTTATTGCTTACTACACTCTAGGAAATGTATTTTTATAAGTATTCTATTGAAATCGGCCCATTGACGTGGATTCTTTGTTGCTTTCAATAATAAGCTCCATTCTTATATGATTTTTGTGTGTGAGTACAATGCTTTGATAATAGGATAAAGTGATAAATGCTGTAACAAAATGTTTTCTTATGTTTTTTTATAAGATGGAAGTAGGAAACGAGCATACAATCCCTCTGATGGTAAGATGGTAACTACCGCCCATGGACATCTGTAATCCACCCCAGATAAGATCACATTCCTATCTGAGGTCGGACATGTATTCGTTGCTACCCTAGAGAACTAAGTTAGAATGCCTCGGATAAGTATGTCTCCCTAACCACACCCTTCAAAATAAAACAGTGTTACACTGTTGTTATAAGACTAAAATAGTGTGGCGGTGGTGCCGGAGGAGTCGAACCACAAAGGGTTGTACCCAAGCTGTACCACCTTTAAAGTATGTCTCCCTTAACACACACTAAACTACAAAAGTATAAATTTAAATTTCATTGATGTCTCAAAGGATTACTATGTATGGACATTGGGTAAAGATATGATAAATATTGATTTAAAATGAACTGAGTAATTTGCGTGGGCATTACTAATTATACCTTGACGTAATTTACCTAATGCCTCATGAAATAATGAATTATATAATGAATTAATAGTTAAAAAACAATAAATTTTCTAGTAAAACTTTTGAAATATTTAATATCATTTTTTGTGTTAAGATATTGTAAAACTTCGGAACAGATTTTTTTTAAAGATATTAAAATTACAAAATTAAATGCCTAAAAAATATACACTTTCTCTTTAAGTAGAAACAAGATAGCTAGAAAAACTCATACTTAAATTACCCAAATATCTGAGTCGCGTGCCTGAACCGATTTTCATCCACTACGCTATAACTACTTTCGAATACATCACTATTAATTTAATGAAGTAGCATTATTAAAATCTCCGTATTGTGACTTGATTATCATAAAGACATCCTCAATTCCCCATCTTTAAAATTTAAATTTTCAAACGTTGTACGATATATTATTGTTTTTTTCATAGCAAGCCAAGAGTTATCGTTCTATTTCAGTTTTATAGATGCTGAGCGCGACTCCGTGATTCACGACTGTAAACTTTAGTAACGTTCTATATGTAGTTTTTATGGTTTTATGCAATTATAATCGTAACCAAAGGTGTGTAACTCAATATTGTGATAATACGAGAAGCGAAATTTTAAATATTGTAAAGTTTGTGCGTATTTTTAGATTATTATTATTGAAAACTGTTGAATTATTATTTATTGTTATCATCTCCTTGTAATGTAACATATATACTCCTTATATATCTTTAAAATTTATTTAAGCTTTTAGCCACGAAACTGAGCAAGACTTTTTTGTGCTTAAATCTATCCCGAAGCTAGTTGACCGATTTGAATAGAGACTTTGAACTTGCAAAGTAGCTAAAGATGCCGAAAACTAAATTTTATCTTGATAAAACCGCTAGCGTGCACGCGAACGTCCTTGAACGTGAAAGCTCGGATGTTAAACAAGAAAAGATATAGATTTCTTATAAACTTACTTCAACTTGATGCAAACCAAAGGAGCAAAGTTGGTATACTTGCCGAACAAAAACTATTAAAAACTGAGCTCCATTCAAATGGCATCGTAGCTATTCAATTCTATAAAGTTTTGCGGCTTTAATAATAAAAACTTTATTTCCTACCTTCCAACCGTATCGGCTAGTGGAAGTAACTTATATTATTTGAAGAGAATAGCTCCTTTGAACAAAGACATCGATTTATAGTTCGAGATGCATTTAGGAAATAATATATTTTAGTTGCTTTTAAGATTTTTTTATATTATGTGAGTAGCATACGGTAATACAATCAATGAGAAAATATAATAATATGTATAATTATATATAAATATATAATATTGATGGCGAGTGGCCACTACCATTTGTAATTAACTTCAGATAAGAACAGTCTTACCTGAGGTTAGTGACATATACGTTGCTACTCCTGTGGACTAAGTATGTCTCCCTTACCACACAAGCCAGAATACTGCAGAGCTTAACACTGCCGTTATTTGGTAGAAATAGGTGTGGCGGTTGT
>DWPV01002600.1:0-16866 GCA_018251915.1 Urbanus proteus proteus
AGTTTCTAGTCAGTACCTTTAGTTTATTTACGCTCACATAATCACTTTTACAACCCGACCATTTTAAGAATAGCTTCATTTTTTTGTTAGGAATGATAGATCTACCTACTTTATTTATCTGAGGGTCGGGTTATAAAAGTGATTATGTGAGCGTAAATGAACTAAAGGCACTGTCATAAAACTACGCTAGTTTTTTTGTAAATGTAGCGTAGTTTTGTGGCTTCACTCAAATACAAGGCAATGATTAATCTACCTATTTTATTTATCTGAGGACTGGGGTGTAAATGTCGGACTAATCGCAGTGTAGTAAACTTGACGCAGCCCTCCTGAATCATACGGTTTAGCTATGAGAAATATATTTTTAATAATTTTAGTGCCGTGTGGATACCATACCGTGTATCATTATAGCACCAATCCCGCTCTTCCTGCGCATGTCCTAGGAGGAAACAAAGGGAAAATCCTGGAGCAGCAATGTTTTGCTTTGTATCGTCATTTAACTAAGGTTTCTTAGATCGTTTTTTGGTATTTAGCCCACACTCGACACGATTAAAGATTTGGTTTATATTTAGGGTGTGTCAAGGAAGACATACTTATTCGAGGCGTTCCAACTTAGTCCTCAGGAGTAGCAACGCATCTATGATCGACCCCAGGTAAGACTGTGATCATATCTGCATTTGAAAACAGATGTCCATGGACAACAGTGGCCGCTGGTGGCCTGCATGCTCGTTTGCAGTAGCAAACTAGTTCGGACGTGAGATTTACTTTTTATGTTATGGAAGTATCCATAACATAAAAAAGTAAGTCTCAAGTCCGAATCGCTTATTGTACGAGTACCCTAAGTGGTCGTAATTGGATTTATGTGGCTGGTTCAAACCACCAACCCGATTCCGGTCCAATTGGGCCGCGTTGTAAATTAAATGTTTGGTTTCCTTTCAGTACCGGTGATAGTTCGCTAACTATTTATAGTGACTTTCTACTAACTGGATTCCAATGTTGGCGTGCATTGCTTTAAAGCGATAACATGATCAATATAAGTCAAACTAATGTTAATGGTGACCTATAGATATTTTTATTAGGGTAAACAGAAGTCTAAAAGTATATTTAATAGGGGTAGAATCCTTCGTGAAGTTTGAATCCGACAGCAAGGGCGCCGCATCTATATTATGTCTAATAAGAAAAGTATTAATTAAGTATTAATTTTATTTGCTGTCTATCTATTCAGTGTGGCAACGGATAATATCCAAATAAAAGAACCTCGTTACTTATCCTAAAATATATTTTACTGAGAAAACATATCCTATGTACTAATTGAGGCTATGGTCTATCTGCGTAGAAATTTCTATCCAAATCTATGCAGTATTTCTTGCATGATAAGTTAGGATCAGTTCCGTGGCCATGTCCAGACCCAACAGGGATCCCAAAAGATATTTTTTTGCAAAAATGTAAATGACAGGTATATATATAGGTATATATTTTTTATAACATGTGAGTAGCAAACGAGTTTGCAGTCCACCTAATGGTAAGTGGCCACTGCCGCCCATGGACAGTCGTAATCAACCCCAGATATGATCACGGTCATACCTGGGGTTGGCCACAGATGCGTTGCTACCCCTGAGACTGAGATGGAACGCCTCGGGTAAGTCTCCCTGACCACACCCTTCAAGCCAGAACACAGCAGTGCTTAACACCGCCGTTATAAGGCAGAAATAGGTGTGGCGGCGGTGCCTCCGGAGTCGAACTACATGGGGTTCTACCACCGTCAAACTTACTAACTACTACTACTTACTAAGTACTTACTAACTTACTTACTAACGTAAGTACGTAAATAAGTAAGTTGATATTGTATCTTAAATGGCAAAAAACTATATAACCAGTATTAAAATAGATAAACACTCAAAAACACACAAAAAAGTAGTCACTACGATATCTAATTTGTAGTACCAGTACCAGTTGGGATATAAGTACTAGATGAATTGCGTAGTTTGGTCTTAAAAACGTGCTCGATATTGTGTCTTAAATGACATTACATTGTTCAACGTGTTTTAAAATAGATAAAAAATAAAAACACGCGAAATTTGACCCTTTTATATTTAAAAACAAAATGTATTCAAACCATTTTCCCGAGCATTCTTTAAAATGTAGCGTTTCAAAAACATTTTTCAGTATTCATTTAAAGTTATTGAAAATGTCTGTACCTGCCATCAAAGGACTAACTACGTAAAATATATTTTTAAAACTTGAACTAGGTACCGTAAGTAGTATACTTAATGCTCTTTGTAAACTTGAAAATTAGGTACTTGAGAGAAATTTTATACTTTTCATACTTCTCTTTGTTTACTTTTAAAAGATGGAAATAAGAACGAAATGGAAAAATATTAAATTATTGATACGTTAATGATATAACAGCTAGAACCCATTTAAAAGAGGACGTATCAATTTTTTACTAAATGCATATGAAAGTATACACGATACCTATAAAAAAATGCAATTAATTTGTTATTCAATCTGGCTGTCTGTTTGGCTGAAGGAATCTTCTAAACGGCTGGACCCAATTTGACGGGACTTTCACTGGAAGATAGCTGAAGATCTAAGGTGCAACTAGGCTTAATGTTTAAAAAAAGCATAAGCGCGTGCTCCACGCGCATCAGATGTGTCGCCAATGAGGACTAAGTTGGAACGCCTCATATAAGCACGTCTGTCTAACCACCATTAGCGGTTGTGGCGTAACACGTTACTGATACACACATAATTCCAATTATAGATACCTCCAACATTACGCAGCTAATCAGTCCATTTCGCACACCGCTCGGACATTCAATTAGCTGATGCATCAATCTAAATCAGCCGCCGACTCAATAAGCCACTACTGTTGGTTCTCGAAACATATAAAAAAATCTCACTATTTTATTAACCATAGAAGTACGAGAGAAAAGATTACGGAAGTATGTTAAGCGGTACTTGACAAAAAATATATATATTGACTACTTTATAAAATATAGAAAAGCGAAAGGATGTTCGATACTCACGTATTGACTAAACATCACACAACCGGAACTGCTGAAGATAGAAACATGAAATTTGGACAACGGGTTCCTCTTATGACATAGACATCATCTAAGAAACGAATTTTTGATATCCTATCCCTAAGTGGTTAAATAGGGGATGAACGATTATACGTATTATATAATACGTATATACTAGACTATATAGTCGTACAGACTATATAGTCTGCGCGAACGAAGTCCCGGGCGTCTACTAGTAATGTACAAAATCAATTCGATGTATATTTTGTTAAAAAGTTCTTGCAATTAATAATTAACCTACATGAGTTCTAGTAAGATTTTTTGAAAATGAAGGAGGGTACAGGGGATGAAAGTTTGTCATAAGACATGAAACTAACTTTAATATGTAAATGTTAATTTTGGACCTTACTAAACAAATAATAATTACGTCGAGTTTTTTTGCTAGAAAGACTTACGGTAAAACCGGAAAGGTAATTAATTTGGGTATAAGCTCATTCAGATTAGTTTTTTGTGTCTATTTAATAACGTTATGATAAATCGGTCATGTCACGTCTAAATTGTCATCACATTTTTTGTTTCAAATTCCTGTACACAATGCAAATCATGCTTAATATAGAAACTGTTCTTATTTTTTTTTTATTATCTGCCCAAAAAATTACATATAAACATATTTCATATTTAACCAAAAAAAGCACAAAACATTTTTATAGTCTAGTCCCGTCGGGAATTTGTTTTCTTATGTTCTGACAAATTCTCGCGTTACTCGTAATATATTGTGAAATTTTGTCATACGAGAAGTGAATATGTAATATATGATAACTGCCATTTTTACTCAAATAGGTATAATATTTAAACAAGAGACATATTCACACATTCTTTTGAAAGTCACTCGTAGCTCAAGCGAGCATGCAGTCTGTCTGACGGTAAATCTATGGTTATGATAGACAGATGATCTCAGCGCATAGCCACTTACGATCCCAGATAAGATTAATTATCTGAGGTTGGTCACTTATCCGTTGCTAACCTTGTGGACTCTTTAACCGACTTCAAAAATGAGTCGGATCTATGTTTGTCTGTAATATGAAGGATAATATTTTATTTACACACAATACGTATTCAATACACTCATAGTTCTAAGAAAATTGGTCCTTCGAGCCAGATCACCTATAACAAAGTAGAAAACATAACTAGTAAAAAGTAGGGGCAACGTTGCGATGTTAAGGACATCCCAATTAAGTTTTAACGAACAACCTCCCTCGAGGGCCGAATGATTACCTCTCCGCGCCAAATGATACGGATTATCGCATTGATGAGAGCTTAGCGTCAAGGAAGCTTGCTCCACTAATGAGATGAGGTAATTGACCTATCTCTAATTATAGTATCTGGTAATACAAATCTTATTGGCAGTTACAGTTAGGGGCGGTCAGTTATTGTCTATGTGACCTTTTTTGTTATTTCCGACATACAATAGTATCAGCTCTACATTTTAGAAGAGTGAAGTATCAAAGATATTTAGAAGTATATTTAGTTTTTTTATTGCTTCGAAGTAGCAAATGCGTATGCAGTCCACCTGATGGTAAGTGACAACTACCTGGATGGATGGATATCCATAATCAACCCCAGGTAAGATCCAGTCCTACCTAAGATTGACCACAGATACGTTGCTACCCAGGAGGCCTTGAGTTTGAGCGCCTCGGATAAGTATGTCTCTCTAGTAGTAGTAGCTTAGTAAGTAACTACTAAAAGCACCTTACTACCTTTTCCTCAATCTACCAGTAGTGCTGCAATAAGGCAGAAATAAGTATGGAGGTAGTTTTGGGGTAGTTATGTGATCGTCAATCGACGTAGGTAAGTTTTAAAAGCAGTAGTCATGATGCAGTAATAATTTGGTGACCTGCGTGACAAAGCGGTCACTAAACCGATCTGTCACGCAAGGGTGATCGGGATTCGATCCCCAGCTAGGCAGATATCTGAACGATGAATTTAGTTATCTGTTCTGGGTCTGGGTGTTTGTGCAATGGCCTTTGTGTATCAATGACACCCACACAGAATCAAAGTTCTAGTTCCACACTATGACTGTAGAAAGTCTTTTATAAAATATAGATCACCAAGCTATGTATGACCACTGACCAACAGTGGACCAATAAATGGGTTGTACCTACCACCCTCGTAGAGCCTCAATAGTAACGACTACAGAATAGAAACATAAATCGCGCACAGATATTATGATTAGCAGTTCTTTGACCACGCTTTATTGTTATTGTAAAGATTAGTGCAGAATGGTAGAACAATAGAACAAAATTGTTATCTTAGGCTTAGTTCTAGACAAGTAATAATACAAATAATTATTTGTTCTCTTCGCATTAGTATTTTTTAGATCCTTTCAATCCTGTTGGCACATATCAAAGTTGGTAACTCCATTCTGGGAAAATTCTGGGAAAGTAAAGTTTTTCTTATTTTCGAGAGTAAAATTAACCAAGTTTGAAAATTATATTTAGAATCTGTAAAAACTAAACATCTGTTAATCTATCTGTCTTTCATCTCCTGGATTTTTCCCTTAGTCGCCTCCTACAACATTTACGGGGAGAGCTCTCTCTCCGTTTCGCTTTTCAAGTCGAATATCACACGGTAAAAATTACTGAACTAAATATTAGTGTTCAATAAAAAAAATACCACAGAAAATAAATGTTAAAAGAATGTAACATTTGATGATTCTTCTAAAAATTGAGTATCTAATTTAATTTAATTAGAATCATATGATATGGGTATGTTAAAGGTATTACTAATGAAGAGAGCGGAGTGTTTCACGGGAAGATTAACGAGGATTAGCGAAGGTGCGCGATGATTATACGTTAATTAAACAGGGCTTCACTGAATATATAATTTCATGAACTAAGAGAGCCATTTCAGTTCGGGATCGTGCGGGAATCTCAAGTTTATTTAATTAATAATAATATCTAAAGGTATATAAAGCGTTTGGACGTGAGGAAATCGATTTCGTTAGCTGTAGTGAACTTTCATCATGTGAGTAATAAAAAACCCATATCATTAATAAAAAAATAAATATTAATTATAAGGACAGTAACAAATAAGGTTATATTATTAACTAGCTTATTCCTGCAGCTTCGCATGCGTTAAATTACGTATAAATCTTCCTCTTGAATCACTCTATCTATTTAAAAAACACCGCATTAATAACTGTTGCGTAGTTACAAATATATAAGTCTACATAGGGACAGACAGAGAAAAGTGACTTTGTTTTATACCATGTAGTGATAGTGATAGGTACGTACGTACATACGCTGTGATGTTATTAAATAGGGTTCTATTGATAATTGTGTAACAGCATTAAAACTCAAATACACTTGGGCATATAAAGACAAGAACACACAGCCCAGGACTATCTAAAATAATCGAGTCTGACCTGGGATTGAACGTGGAACTCTAAACAAATCATACATCAATGACTACTGCACTACACAAAACTACACAGGAACACAGAAACCAAAGAACAATGTTCCAAAACCACCAGTGTGTCCACAGCTTAACTATTCAAAATTCTTCAAGCATCCATCGAACTACATGTAAGATCGCGTGATTTAACGCATTCGCCTTCAAAGAATAGTAATGGCGTCATAACGTGTAGGCGCAAATAGTTTTCGCTGGATATTAGATCAATAGTTTTATGGCTGGTTGCAAATTTGGATGGGTATAATGGTATACATTGGTACATGTAAAGTACCGTCATTTTCTCCAAATTTTGGAAACATCCTGGTAACGAACTTTTTGATGTCTGTTTTTTTATATAATCCAGATTTTCTTATGTTGATTACTATACAGTTCAGACGCATAATGAGTCCCGGGTTCGATTCCCGGCCAGACAGACATCTGAATGATGAATTTAAATTTCTGATCTGGGTCAGGGTGTTTGTGTGTCCATGGTACCTACAACACGAAAGAAACTGTCCTACTGTGTGGCTATATATGTATGTAAAGTGTCTAAAGCATCTTGATTCTGTTGCTCAGTTGCCTCCTACGAAAACCATGGGGAAGAGAGATGCTTCTCAAAACTGACATCATATGCCACAATACTTAGGTACACGCTTCAAACTACTTTAAGAAGGTAACCTTTAACAACTTTATAGCCCGTTAGTGTCTCTCGAGACATAAATACATCAGTTTTAGCGATTAAGGATGTTGGGGCATTTCAGTTGTTTAAAACCATGAAAGAAAGAGATAACTGGAATTGGAATGTGGGTAAATCGAGGCGACTACCAGTATGAACAGCTATACATACTTAACGTCAGTGCTTGCGTACTTTTTTTTTTTAGCAAAATTTTAGTGAAACTTCGTAAACGTGCATCATTTATTGCTTGTTGACAACAGGCAACCAATAAAAATGCAGGTTTCTTAGTAATAAGAATACGATTAGGTACTGATTTATGTTTTTTAACTACAGCGGTTACCATATTAACTAATTGGCTTGTATGCCACTTCCTTTTCTTTGTCTCTTTTCCAAGTTTAAAGCGCATCCCGGTCGTGAATTTATTGCATGCGTCGTTTCACACAAACTAATGCAGTCTTAAAGTTTCAACTGGGAGTTTTGGCAATTTGTACACGTGCATCGCAAATTTATAGAGCAATGACGCTAATCGAAGAACAATACCGTATTGGTTTTGTACCTAGCAGTTACGGATGCATATATTAACAAAATTAACTAAAATTGACATTTAAATTGACAAAACATTAATTATGAGATGACAATAGTCCTGCGACTTGCATAGCGTCCGTTCTATAAATTATGCAATGTTGGGCGTGGTCGGAAATGGATGGGTGAGTGGCATAATTTTATGCGCGCTTCCATGGATAGCAATCGTTAAACCATACACCACCACGCAATGGAGCAACGTGGTGGAGCACGTCCAAGCCCTCCCCGGTTGTGAGAATAGCCCGTAGCACCCCCAGTAGCACATGAAGAAGGTTGTGACGAAATTATTTATAAGAACATTAACAGTAATATTATATCCACAAACGCTTCCATGTATGTAACATGAGGAATATGAGCATGTTAGTAAATACGAAATATATTAACACATTTTCATAATATTATTATCCTTATTACCGCCAATGACTGTCGAAAATCCAAACCATTTATAACTTAGCCTCGGTTGTTTTCGAGCTTCATCGGGCGAAGTCGGACGTAGTCTATACAACCTATTGTTTTCAGTTTTCTTTGAAGACGATGTTGTACCCGATATTTGGAATATAGAAAACTGGTTTCTTATATCAATATCAGTCGCACAACTTATTATCGATAATGAATTGGTAGGACAAGTTTCAAGTAGTGTCAAAAGAGAACCTGAGTTGAGACGTAGTAAATACACTAATTTATGTTACTGAATACGGTATTATTTAGCTTTTTTTTAATTTGTAAATTTCAAAATAACAACTTTTTACTCAATGCCCATGAAAGTATACACGATAACTATAACAAAAATGCAGTTTTGTCTGTCTGTCTGTTTTGCTGAAGTAATCATTTAAACAGCTGGACCGATTTTAACGTGACTTTCGCTGAAAAATTGCTGAAGGTCTAAGGCGTAACATAGGCCAATTAAATTTTCGAAAAATCCAATATCGCGCGTTCCACGCGCACGTGCGGGCTGTCGCTGGAGCGCTGGATATCACTTAGGTATGTTTAAATATGTATGCCTTTATACTTTTTTCAGGGATCAGTGGGGATCAACTTGTAGTTATTATAATAACGGTTGACCCTATCTAATGTATCGATATATAGTTAGATGTAAACTATTAGTTACATAACGATAAAGATAAAGGTACCATATATATTGGTAAGCCAAGCAGTATACACGCTCAATTTCACTCGTCTGATTCAATCGGCTGAGATCGGCCGATATCGCAACGCAATCGGATTAAGCGTAGGTAGCCGATGACATTCGTGCTAGGTATAAGGGTGCGTGTATAGGGAATTTTGGTATGCCGACTAGACTAGGTGCAAACGGACACAATATTGTTGCTTTACTGCATGTAATTAAGTTTTATTATGAATCTGTCATAAGATACATGCAAAGTAATGATATAGATAATCATGATTATAGTGGTAAGAACACGCAACTTCCAATAAAATTACAATCAAAGAAAGCAAGATTACTTTGATCTAGAGTTACTTTTCGAATATAATCTTCAAATTGATTTTTATAGTATTATTAGTAATGTTCTATTAGCCAATATGTTAGCGATTATTATTTACTATGGATGATAAATGAAGAAGTTACTTCAAATTATTATTCGATGACGGATTAGGTGGTCGAATAGCTCGATTGATATGAGCAATCAATTGTTACATCTTAAAATAATATTTTCCATCTGTTGGAATCACGAAATTGTCCTTAAAATTACCTAATAGACTTAAATATTTGTTATCATTAAATCATTTGATTTATGTTTCACATTACGCCCTTAGTCGTGTAGTCGCGTAGGATTTAGACTCCTGTGAACTTACCCTTATAATCCTTACGTAAAAGTCTTACGCAATACGTACCTACCCATTTGCGCATTGTCATCCACGAGTTATTCTAATTAAATCCACTAAAATTCTAGTCACATCGCCTTTTTTGCATTTAATACCTTGATTTATTTCTTCCGAGCGTGGGTAAGGACGAACTTTGGGACGATAAAAAATATTTGGAGACCATAATCATCTCAGACTTGGATTACCTACGATTTAACACTCTGATACTGTTATTTGGTTTAATATTTGGATGGTTACATTTTTTTCTAGATACGTAATAATAATTGTTTTTATTATAGCGTCAATTAGCTAAGTAGATACTTGGTCTACTCGGGAGGTAAGTACTCGTATTAGCTCACCACTAATATAGCAGTTTTGCAACCTCATGAATAGTTTGATTTCCGTCCATTATGTTTTGTCAATTATACCTCTATTAACATCAGTACCATGTATATGTACATATGTCTCGCAAGGAATAAATCTAGGGGCACGGTAGTGCACTGACGAAACTTAAAAACCAAGCGACAAGACAATAGCTACTTTTTCTTTCATACCTTGCGTTTCGTTGCGATTACTAGATCTATGTACAATATCCCCTATTAGCTCTGCAAACTGGCGTCTCCTTTACCATTAAGAACACCTCGTATACCTATCAGTGTCCCTCCCATGCCTCATCCTTCAAAACAGAAAATAGTAGCGCCTAACAGTGTTTTATAAGGCAGAAATACCACATATTTCTGTACTGCCTCTGTAGACCAGGTGATCATATTAAAAATAAGATTAATATACGTAAGCATTACCGATCAGTTTTAACTGATCTTTTTAAAGAAACACGATTACCCCTCGTATTAACCTTCGGTTAGCAACCGCATCTATTATTTATGGTTGAGAGGATTCGGCCAGATGTTTCGCTTCGATCGATTGAAGGATGGATGGGTCAATGATCTGAGATTTTTGTATTAAGATATTTTTTTTTTCTAGAAATATAAGAGAATATATGTTTTAAGCTAACAAAGCCGCTAATGAAAGTAGACTCAATAAGTTGACTTCAAAGGTGATATAACCACAGGTTTGATGGGAGAGATACAATCACAAAATTTATTTCTATTATTTCATCATCATTTTACCAAACTTATTTCTATTATTTTGGTGTCAAGGTGTGACACGTGCGTCCACAGACGGCAGACGCTACTATCAGTTGATTACTTGCTCGTTCGCTACTTCGACACAAATATATAATGTACCGGGTATTGGTCATGGCCCCTCAGATAAATAAAATAGGTAGATTACTCACTGCCTTGTATTTGAGTGAAGTCAAAAAACTACGCTACTTTCATGTATTTACGCACACACTTACATAAAACTAGCGTGGTTTCTTGTCAGTTCCTTTGTTTATTTACCCTCACATAATCACTTTTATAGCCCGACCATTTTAAAAATGGCTTCATTTGTTTGTTAGGAATGATAGATCTACCTACTTTATTTATCTGAGCATGGCCCTTTAAACACATAGGTTAAGAACGGTTTCGTCGCCTTTTCAGAAAAATATAATGGAAATCGCTCAACAAATATAAATTTATCACGTTTACGTTCAGCTGAGTTTGTTTCAAAAACTTTTATAATCGACGAATTTCAATAGTATATTATTATTGGTACATCGATTTGTCGTTCCACTTAATAATAAAGGCAGCAAATACTACCTATAAGTTACCGAAAGAACGAAATACTTGTCACTACCATAATTTTCAACCCTCCTTCATATGAAATAAAGTTGGAATTGAATTGCAGGGAAAACAAAAAATAACATTCTTCCAATTTCATTTCGACTCTATTCCTTTTGACATAGAACTGTTTCTGACGCAATAGATACGCTGTCAATATTACTGAATTATTGAACGAATATAAAATTTGTAATGAGTGTTGTGACATTTGTGACTCTATGTATTGTTATTGTCTGTGTTTGAGGGAATCTTGTCACGCGATATTATTTAGTAACTACCTCAGATAGTAGGGTACCGTACCCAAAAAGTTTATAAACCCAAAAACATTACAGGTGTCCATGGGCGGCAGAGACCACTAACCATCAAGCTAGTTTCATATTATAAAAAATATCGAGAAATCAGCCTACCAAAAATTCTCTAGCACGCTTTAACCCTAAATCTATTTATTTTAAACAAACTATTTCCACATTCTCAAGGCGATAATTACAAAGAATTTTTGGAATCGCAACTGAACAAGCGCAACCAAATCGCGCCATATTTTTTATGAGTTCACAGGATTTTGACATATGGAATGTCTGGATGTTTTGTTTATTCTGACGGGAAACAAAAGTGGGCAAAAAACAGGAAAGGAACGGATGCCACGGCCTTGTGCACCGCCGTGAACCATGGCTTTGAGTGACCAACAATCTGGATTGTATGGGACAGATCCGGAAACAAAGAAATGGACTAAACATTGACTTATGGTACATAAGCCTTACGCGTACATAAGACTTATGGTACATAAGCCAATGTTTTTACAACCTTTCAATCAATTTGCGGCGTTATTTTGTTTGTATGTCCAGAAATGTGAACGAAGGAAATCTTGCAGAACAAGAAACATATAAATATGTACACAGATATTATGTGACATATTTATATTTTATTTAGTTTTTTCATTTATTCGATAAAGTCCTTTCTTACCGGGACAAATTTTAAAATATAATCAAGTCCTTCTCAACATCTAAATATCGTGCCCTCGACGCATCTTCCCTTACTTTATTATCACCCTAGTCTAGTAAAATTATGCAAATCTGATTCTTACTACCCAACAATAAGTGAAGTTACTGCACCTAAAATTCTAAATGGTTAGATCGATTTTTAACTCAAAATGCCTAATAATAAAGTCCATATTAAGTACTCCAAGTATTATGAATTGTGATTACAATTATTTGGTTAAAGTTGTCATCCTTATAATAATTCTGCAGTATAAAAAAATCTACAAATAAGATATATAAGCATATAATAATTAAAAACAATTTTCATAAAATATAATTTTGTATATTTTTCGTATTTGCAATTGATGATTTTGTGAACGAATCTTCAATTCCCATTATTTTCGTTTTGATAATTTTCAACTGGCTATTAATTCTCTACTACACGGACGTTTTTACGTCTTGGAATATACCCCATAAACCTATCAAAAATCAAAACAAAATTACTTTATTTTAGACATAAACCTATAAAAAGTAAATTTTGAGTGGATATTCGCTAACTGCCTTCAATCGCTTTCATATATTTTCAAACAACATTGCGTAAAATTCTGAATTATGTAGTAACGTTATCACTCTACAAAGAGAGGCAGCCCTAAGACGCCCTGCGGGTATAATCTCAGAGCTTCGAATTTAGACTTTATTCGCCCTATATTAGTTCCACGTCTTCGTGTATTGGTTTTGTGCAGATGTTCACGCCTTCCGCTAAGGAGCTCTGGTTTCGTCATTGTCATTTTATTTGGTTGATCTTTTATGAATTGGACTTCACATGTGTATGTTATGAATGAGTTTCGCCGTGACCACGGTCCAAAACTTGATATGGTTTTGGATTATATCGTACTAGCTGACCCCGCGGTTTCACCTGCGTTTGAAGAAAATCAATAAACATATCGCGAGATTGACACGGCGTCAAAACAAAACAAACGTATCCCACGGGAACCGCACATTTTCCCGGGGTAAAAAGTATATAAAGTAAAGCTTATATGTTATTCCAGAATACAATCTATGTCTGCTCCAAATTTCATTCAGATCCATTCAGCCGTTCTTAAGTTATAGAGTAACAAACATCCATCCATCCTACCATCCATCCTCACAAACTTTCAGCTTTATAATATTAGTAAAATTCGTATCCAAGACGTGTGAGACCTATTTACCTTTACGATGTACCTACTTCAGAGTTTCAGACCTTTTCTGCTTATTAGCTGGAGTGTTAAATGCGTCTATGATCCGGTTTGAAATCTATGTTTACGTAAAAACGAGAGGTTCAGTTCAATGTTCAATGAGTTGAAACTTTATAAGTGCTAACTCATCTTTAGTCAACTTCCTTCGCCTTCCTTCCTAAATCCCTTCCTTCCTAAATCCCTTCCTTATAATTGCGTATGAACTCTGCAGCAAAGTATATGTTTTATCCATAATACTTTAAAGTAAAAATCCGATTAATGGGGTACCTATATAGTAAACAATAATATTTTTTTCATTTCAAACTAATGTTTAATTTAGGCAACAATTCTAGAGACAATAATGAGAAAAACCGTTCTAACGTTACCTTGAAGAATGTTTTGCTATCACAAGGTTTCATGAAAAATGTACACCTGTGTGTTTCTAGGTTCTTTTAAATTAAAATTGCACCCCGCGGTGACTCCGATTTTTCATTGTCATATTCCTGATAAATTCCTGTCTGCGAGAATAAGGCTGTATGTACACTTGCGATTAGGACGACTAGTCTGGCAGATGTTGCCTTAGGATAAGTCGGTTTCTCAGTACACTTAATGCTAGATTGGTTATCGCGGTACTGTCCCACTGTTGGGTCTTGTAGAAATATAATGTAAGCCAACTACAATGACCAAGTTAAGATCAATATAGTTTACACTGATTTAACTGTGTATTTGTGTAGGTACTTCCTATAAAAAATAATCACTTTTTATTGCAAAACTAACCTTCAAATAACAAATCACTTTATGCAATGTACAATCTTTGTTATACAATTATTTAACACATAGGTAAAACAATTTCTCAGTAAACTCACTTTCAAAGAAGTTTATCAGTCGCCAGCCTTAGAACGAATGAATGAAAAGAACTCATCCATGATTGTTGGCGTGGAAAATAAACAAAGGCGATAAAAACCACCCTTAAACAAAACGAAACGAAGTACAAACGGTGCTTTTATTTCTGGAGACGCGTTTATGAACGAAAATAAAATGGTTTGAGGGCGACCTCGTTAAATTTTTAGTTAACTGAAATGACTTTTAGATACATATTACACTGTTAAAGATGGCAGAATTTGTAAATAAAAACTATTATGTAGTGTCTAACACATGCCTTTTTATAAAAAAACACATGGATATAAAAAAGGGCTTGGGTTTGAATTTTGATGAAAATATGCATTTTTGTGACAGAACGAGCTTTTTGATTTTTTTTATACTTCTGAAGTAGGCGACGAGCATGCAGTCCAACTAATGGTAAGCAGCCACTGCCGCCCATGGACATCTGTAAACAACCCCATAAAAGATCAAAGTTCGATCTAAGGTTGACCACAGATACGTTGCTTCGCCTAAGGACTGAGTAGTTTCCCTTACCACACCCTTCAAACCAGAACACAGCACACAGCACAGCTTAATTCTGCTGTTATTAGGCAGAATTACGCTGTGGCGATAATGCGACCGAAGTCAAAGAACATACAAATCTACTACCTTCATAACACCAAATTAATGGTATTGTTTAAACGGCTTATGCCAGTGATTTCACAAATTTTGTACTAGCAAAGATATTTAAATACATACATACATATTTTGACACGTTAGAATATATTTTGTAAATTTCGCTTGATTGTAAGTAACCAAAAATACCTCCAATAGCAAGATATTCATAACAAAATTCTTAAGGAAAGCAAATTACATTATTAAATATTTGTATAGTTACTCATTAATTAACAAACAAAGCGGGATCCCTTTCATAGAAAAACCATAGGGTAACAAATCAAATAGAAATGGTACAATTGTGCTCACGTTTTGTAATTATACAATAATAGCTTTTGGCAATTTCCCGTCCCAAAAGTTTATTCTGAAAGGTGCTATGTCGGATTGTTATGTGAAAATTTAACGGTTCAGAAGCAATTAAGTTTGGGACAGTGATATAATATTTAGTTACACTAATTACTAACGTTTTCTACATTAAAAACAATTTATTGTATCGGGGGTGTCATGGACACAATCAAATACATATGGACATTCATAAATTCATTATTTAAGTAATCCTGTCCAGGGATCATATCCGAAACTTTGTGCGTATTATATCGGTATGGTGGCTCGAGTCTATGATCCTCAAAGTCATGACTACACAAGTCATCTGTAATGAACCCCTAAATTTAGTTATTTGACTAGGTTCAATAATATTTTCATTTACCTTTAATTTTTTATTTACTTCGTTCTTTATAATACGTTAGTAAGAAACATGAATAAAAGCCGCTAAAGGACACATAGAAAATCTTTATTCCACAAAATTGTTTACGACAAATGCTATATGTCATTTCTATTCGTATAAGATACTACATACAATTAACACTTTCATATTGCTCTAGCTGTTTCAGTACAGTTAATTAATACCATTATGAGTCATTGTTCTACCGTTAACGTACACGAAGTAGCTAAATGGAATAGTCTTACTTGTGGTTGGCCACAGGTGCGTTGCTACCCCTGAGGACTAAACTAGAATGTATCTTACCTTGTATTTCTTAACATACTCTTCATACTAGTACAAGGTAACCATGCATCTGTAGTTTATCTCAAGTAACTAATGTTATCTGGGTTTAATCATATAAGCTCATACGGGGCACTGGCCACTTGTCATGAGATGGACATCATGCTTATTTACTTCTTCATTGACTTAAATAAAACTTGACGTGAAATACGTGTAATTGTGCCTACACAGTCGAACAACAAAGCGCTCTTCTACCACCTTCAGTGTTTGCTGAAGGGAAACCTCGCCATTGCCATTTACCATCGTCATTGCAGTGGAATCGAAGTCACCATCGTAGCCCCTATTATATATATACAAACAAAGCATTACGTATTTTTGTAAGACTAGCTGATCCCCGCGGTTCTTACCGCGCTCAAAAAGTAAAAATAACACATTAAACATAAACGTCATTCCGCTCTCCCGCGACGGCGCGCATGCGAGTGGAGCGCGCGTTAATTGATTTTTTTTAAATTAAAGTAGCCTATGTTATGCCTTAGACTTTCAGCTATCTTCCAGTGCAAATTCCATCAAAATCGGTCTAGCCGTTTAGAAGATTATCTCAGCCAAACAGACAGACAAAAAAATTCAATTGCATTTTCGTTATAGACATCGTGTGTACTTTGATACGTATTGAGTAAAAAATGTTATTTTGAAATCACAAACAGACAGTTCAATTTTATTTATTTGTATAGATTGAGGTAGCAAACGAGCATTTGTAAGTGATTACTGCCACCCTGTACATGCCGCCATTGACCTCAGATAAATAAAGTAGGTAGATCTATCATTCCTAACAAAAAAATGAGGCCATTTTTAAAATGGTCGGGCTATAA
>DWPV01002601.1:0-16864 GCA_018251915.1 Urbanus proteus proteus
GGATGCGATCTGACATCGCCTAATCGAAGAATCGATCATTGGGCAAAAAAGTTCGATTTTTGAATCGATTTAGTGAATCGGTGTTTTACCATAAGCGACCAGGATCGCCAGGTCAAGTGACCACTCAAAATTACCGTCAGTATTATTTGAAATTTGACTAAACTTGTTACTTGTTAGAATGTCCACAAAATAGGGAAATATATTATTTTAATCTCTAACATTTATTGACTTGATTTGACTTTCTGATTAACATCGACGACTAAGTCTGATTGACGGTGAACATAATTTGTACTTTATGCAAATTAATTTAAAGAAAATATTTTACTTGATTCTAACTATATACATAAATCATGCGGTGAAAATAGAAAGAAAAAAGAAAATCTTTTGCAAAATACATTATCTGTCCAGAAAAATATTTATATATACCTATCTACTATCAGTTGAATAAACTAAGGTGTTGCTGGCTTAGGGGTTAATTATTTAAAAACACGTAAATGTTTAGGTTCATTCGCCTCTGTTTCATAAAAAATATGCTGCTATTTTTTTTAAATTTAAATGTGAAAGATTTAACTTGTAATCATTTCGAAAATAAATGTTTTCCATATAACTGATTTGATGCTTTGTTATTTTAATACTTTATAAAAGGAAACATGAAAAAAGAGAATTTTTAGAATTCTTTCTTTTAGATCACGATTTTTTGTTAATCGATTCGACAGGTTACGAATCGATTCACGAATCGATCTTTTTTGAACATAAGCATCCCTAATCGAAAGATGTTTTTTTATCTGTGCTGTAATAAATATAGTTATGATAGCGTTCATAAATACATAGTAAGCCTATTTATAAATTAAATTTAATATAAAAATTGTGATTATAAGATATCAAACATAATTAGGCAATAGGCATTTATTTTAGAAGTAACATGTTTATAACCATTAAAAACAATACATTGATATCATGGTTGAATAACATCTAAAATGTAAACTTATAAAAATTTAAAACGATTAAATGTCATATTGCACAGGTGTCAATCGTTGCCGACATTGTCATATTTGTCATGTTAATGATTGTTATGGCAACGCGCTTGAATATAAAAATATAGTACAAACATCAAGTTTTAACAGGTTTTAAACGTACTTTTACTGCCTTTCAGTTTGTATTCTTATACCATCTTTCACTGGTTCACCATTATTCGATTTGATATTCATGGTATGCTATTACATATTTGTTTACTTTTAGTTATTAAATTAAAAAATCAAAGCAAAGTTTGTGGTTATACTGGATGTACCTAAAGAAATATCTATAAGTCCACAACAAACGTGGAAAACTCCTTCTTTTTCTCTGCTACCTATATCACTGGGATTCGACTTATTTAGGGAACCGGGTACCATTCAGGGATGACAGATGGTCACTCTGAAATCCTTGTACTGAACTGGCTAAAAATTGGTATTGGCAACGAAGAGCTGGTACCAAGCTAAAACCTGAAAGATTAATGACGAAAAAAAAGGTCACTTGGTGTTCCGATTATTATTGACGGCGAAAAAAAAAGTCACTCGGTGTACCAATTTTTTTCCTCCGAGATTTATACCAAGAAATTGGTACGTCTGATATGTTCGGTACCATTTTAGTTTATAAATGAACAACGCATAATTATTGATGCAGCAGCATTATAGCAGAAGTGCTTTCGCTGTAATACTGGTTTAGTTTGTTTGCGAAACCAGAGACTAAGAGTGAACCACTTATTTGCCCCATGAACGAACAAACTACGAACTTGCCCCAAAATTTTAACAGCGTCCGAGCTAGCTAGAGCTAACGCTAATGAAATGATGTAAAATGAAATAAATTGACGCTAGTTAAATTTTTGCACTCTTGGCAATTGTCTGTCTCCCTTCTTCGCTGCGACATATACATTAGATGGTTCCTCTATGACTCAGTATTTCAATATATGTATGTACATCATTTAAAATAATAACATATATTAGTAATAAAACTCATATTTCATATGCAACATTTATTATCAAACTATGTATATGTGACTCTAAAACCAAAAAACATAACATCTAACAAAAATAAATTAGTTTAAAAACAACTCAATAAAAATATAGTATAAATGTAATTTAAACAATGCAATAGTTCCCCATTGCTAGCATGCAACGCCTGAGGTCCTGTACACAGTCGTAATATGACCTGTACGGAGGAGCTAGTGTCGCATCATACAGTTTAAGGGTTTCCACAAACTTCTTCATGGCTTCTCCGTACTTGCCCTCCTCCATAGCAGCTCGGCCAAGCTTGTACAACATCTCAGTGTCCTGGGAAGTTAAATATTAAAGTTAATAAACATGAAAATCATATCATCATATACTCATATGGTATCAGGGTCATTCATAGCCCTGCAGCTTATGTAAATTAACTGTTATTTATAATCATTTCCCAAATGACTTATTGTAAATACTACCAGGCCATGAACATAAAATACTGTATAGTGTAATGCAGCGGTCGGCAACCTCGGCCCGCCGACGTCTTAACTGCGGCCCGTTAATGTTTTGTAAATAAGATATAAATATCGATATCAATGCATGAATGAACAATATGACCACATTTATATTGGGCTTTTGAGGTCTATATGACAAGTGTGGCCCGTCATTTATTGATTTTGCGACCTCGTGGCCCTTGCCTGCCAAAAGGTTGCCGAACGCTGGTGTAATGTAAAGATCAAGCTTCAATAAAAGCTAAGTGATCACTATGACCTCAGATAAAAAAATATTTTTGAGACAATTACTAATTCTGTGTTTGTATAAGATTTTCTTGTGATATAACTTAGTCTTTAAAGTATAGAACCAATACATTGTTGTATTCTTATTCCTATCTACTTTAAAAAGGACTTCCGACTTTATTAATTTTGTTTTCTGTTAGTTTACAGGTGTGCACCTAAATTAAATGGGATCCTGATTCAATATGGCTGATGACGAAGAAGGTATAATTTTTATGCAAGTTTATTACTAAAGATTTATGGGCATTCAGCCAATTAGTATCATGTTGTAACTAGCAACAGATAAATGTATGTATATTCAGCGTATAATAGAATAGAATGATTTTATGAGATCCACTCACTTTTCCGTACTAGATTATTCTTTGTCAACTTCATAAAATGTAACAATTTATAATTTTCAGTGGTAGAGGAGGCCGAGGAAGTGCTAGAAGCAGCTGAAAGTGAGACTGCAGTGACCCCGGTTGAAATCGAAAAACCCCTTGATCCTCCAAAATATGAAGTTCGACCAGGACTTGGCGAAAAGTTAGTATATATTTATCTCTCCTTTAAAATACTTGAATGTTAGTATAGTAATAGCAAATATCTAGGCTCATGAAAATTTCATTTTGTACACCTTCATTTGGGTGCTCTTATTCATATATGTTTTACGTTTAATTTTACTTCTTCAACCGAAATATATGAGGCTATAATTTTTTTAAGAAATCTATCTTATTGTTATGAAATAAGTAATTTTTTTTGTTCTTGTTCTGTCATAAGCTTGGTTAAATAGCTTCAAACACTTAATCGCGTAAACCCTGCATTTTATATAAATTTAATTTGATTCCAGGTTCCAAGCTCAAAACGTGCGGGATATAATAGAATCGACAATGAAGGAACAACTTTTAGAAAGGCAGTACCGAGCGGATCAAGCACCTAGATGGGCTAAAACCATATCTAACGCTGTGCGTCAACGAGTGCAAGAATTAAATATGAAAAGGTAATATTTATTTAATAAGTTTGTTTTTGAGTTCTACCAGATCGGTAAAATCAATCAAAATTGTAAATGATAAATGGAAAAATGCATTTAAATTTAAGTCTCCTCCTATTTTACTGTTTTTATGACTCGAACTGCTCTTATTAAAGTTGAAGATAATAATTGAGAAGAGTTGAAATGCCATAACCTCATCAATATCTCTAAATATATAGAATTGTTCAATTATATTTAACAAATAGGTACATAAACAGAAAATACATGGTTACTAGATATAGATACCTAAACCTTCATTAAACAATTGTGTTTCCAGCTATAGGTATAATATTAGGCCGCTACCATAAAATTGTACGATAGCGATAAGTATGAGTAATAATGGATTATTATGTTATTTCAGGTACAAAATCCTTGTTCAGACAACAATACTGGAAATGAAAGGGGCGGGCATCAAGTGCGGGCAGCGGTGTATTTGGGATCCTGAGACAGACGACTATGCGGACGATATTTTCAGGAACGATACTATATTCTGTTACACTATTGTTTATGGCGTTTATATGTATTGATGATATTACTTATCGAGTAATCCAAAAATCCTATACTCTGTGGCGTAGCATAGTTACATGCCATCTTAACAGTTGAATTCAATTGAGTCCCAATTGGAAAAAAAATTTAGACCCTGTAAAAAGGTCATTCCCTAAACGCCTCCTCCCTTTGGCCCGCTACGCCTCTGCCAATCGTGATGATGATTGTATTGATCGTATCCTGATGATTATGTTGACTAACCTATAAGAATCATTCAACTCATTTGTTAAGTGTATATTTTTGTTTTGTTTTAAGGTTTGGTAGTATTGAAACTATTGAATAAAATATTTTTGTAAGTGCCTACCGATACAGTACCTAAGTCTGAATTAGTTTTAATAAATATGTATGTTTAAAAAAGATTTTTCTTTTTCTCACTGAAAACAATAATTTAAGGGTCCAATGGTTTATGGATATACATCTTTTGCTTTTGAAAATAAACGCAACATTTGTTTTAGATATGTTATAGCATACTTTAAATGGAAACAGTATGTCATATACTTTTAGCACATCGGTGTAACCAATCATGTTAGTAAAAATGGTAACGAATAAGGAATTAAGGTGATTCCTTACGCGAAAAACGTTATTTGTATAGTTTGTTATCATTCAATTTTAATATGTCATCTAATATTTCAGTACTATTTGTAAGTCTTTTCTTATTTCAGCACATGTAGTCATCGATATTTGCAGAACAATTTGAGTCGGTATCATAATTTAATTTTCGTACACGAAGTTACCGTGGTGAATATACTAATATAAAAATTCTGGAATTATTAAAACAAACACGGTAAAAAGTTTCACTTTAAAAGCAACGAAAATAAGGTTGATGTAAATCAACAGACAGCTATTGCAGTCCGGTCTGTCTGGTTAAAATTTGTTTTTAATGCAACTTGCCTTCTGAATGGAAACGCAAACTACGAGTGAGACATTATAGCCTTAAATTATGATCGTTTAATTAAGTTTTATTATAAGTAATGATCGATCCCGAACTAATAAAAATAATGAATGACCTACCTAATTTAAAAGATTTAAATTGATTAACCGAGGCAATTCGAAGTACTAACTGTTTGTGATCCCTGAGTTGGAATCCAAGAAATGGGTAGCAGCATTTTTCTGTTTTTACCATGAACATCAACTGCGGTCCCCAACACGCATGCCAGGCAGATATAGTAGGTACTTACTTGAAGTGACTTCAACCCTTTGAGTATGTTTGTGTATTGTTGGCACAGCCCGCACTTCACCATAAACTCTTGGCAGTCATATTGCACGGGGACAACATTCGGGCACGGCTGGTCCGAGTCGCATCTATAAAAAAGATTAATATGAATATAAGTACTTAAGTATGACTGCTTAATTGTTGGAATAACTCATACAGGTTTCCCTTACAACGCGGATGCTGAATAGCGTCTTATAGTATTAGTTCTAGTAGGTTTTCCGACAGTAGCAATAATGATTTTAACGCTGCAGCATCAGCCAAATTACAATGGGCTCTATTTTTTTTAATGTAATTAATTTGTAAACTTACTTAAATCGCATGTAATTTTCGTTCATCTCTTCATATAAGGGCCAATTCTGTTCACAGGGCAAGCAAGCACAATCGAACCAGTATTGGTCTTTCAGTTCCTCCTGCCTCTTCGCTTTTGGTACAGTCGTGAAAATAGGACCGTAGTTTTCTGCAACTTCGGCACCCTTTTTGATGTTTTTAACTGCACGTACGACAATGTATGGGCCACAGAAATACCTGTAAATAAATGACGTGCGCCTAATATTGTTGTCATAGCAATCTTTTTAATTAGTAGGTACCCTAGAATCCTAGAATTTATTGCATTTATATTGGTTTACTATATTAGATGTATGTACGTAGCTTTTACCTTTGAATTATTTTGTTATTGATTGCTTGATAGCTTGAACAAATTTTGTGGTATATTCCTGCAAAACCAAAGGAGTGACACAAATACACATTTTAGGTTTTGGAATTTGCCGGATTTCCCAAGATTATACTTATTCCTGTCTCCTGACGCAAACAATAGGTACCTACATTTACCAATACTTTCAACAAAATGATGTATTTACCGTTAATAATTTGATCTTACCTCACTATACCGGGATCGCAAGCATGATTAAACAAAGCAAGTGTTGGGAAAATGGCACCAGCTATAAACACTGATTTGCCGCCATGTTTGATGATATTTCCACCGATTTTCGGCTTCGCACATTGCAACTCAAACACCTCATGAGCGTTAAACTGTAACACCTGTAAATTCTTCAGTATTAATCCACCAAATAGGGCGACGTCTTCGTTATATTTTTCATCAACGGCCATAGATTTTAATTCAACCATTTCTACCGGCGATTCTCTTGGCTTGCCATCAAAGTAACCGCTAAGTTCGAGAAGCTTAACCAGGAACGTGGTCATTTGTGTCCTATGGAGGAAGTCTTGTTTTGATCTCCTATCTTCATGAGCAACTAAATGGTAGGTATTCCTGTAGTCTTCTGTTCTATAAGTGCCTTTTGGTTTACTTTCCAAATCTTTTATTTCAGCAAAGTATTCTTTTTTCTTTTGAGTTATCATTCGTAAGGCTATGTGGCACGTTATAGAACAACCAGATTTCCAGAGGAGAGGAAGTATCTGGCATTCATACCCATGGTATGACTTTAATGCTGTCTCCTGGCATTTCTCGCTGCAGAATATAACGTTTGGGCAATGTGGACATGCTAGTGGAATCGGGCATCTGAAATATAAGCACTAAAATTACTGGTTATACATAGTTCAATTTACTAACGCATAAAGTGAAACAGTGCGATAAAATATACGAGACAAAAGTTATGCGATGTTAGATATAGGTTTCTAAATATACTTATAGGTATCATAAATTTATAAAGCGTAGGCAATACATCCTTATCAGATCTAGTACTAATTATATTGTGAAGTTACGACAAAATGATACGAATAAAAATAAGTTATCGCTTATCGACATGACAATAAGTCGTAATAATGTATTAATATAACATACTTAACGAAACAATTTTGACAGTGTGTCTTGCTGAACTCGCCTAACAAGACTCCACTGTGAGCTTTTTCTACTAGCAATGTTTCTCCAGCTTGTATGTCTCTTGAAGCAGTTGCAAATCTGCCTTTAGTTTCCTCATAGTCGAATTGAATTGCGTCTGAAGCCGCAGGATATTGAGTGTTGTGTTTTCCTGGTAGCTTTGGTTTTGGCGGTATTTTTTTCAGTGGTTCAGGATCTTTGGGATTTCCCGCTAAAACCATTCCTTTGTTTAATATTTCCAACATTAGCTTTGCGTCCGTTCTCATCTTTTGTCTTTTTTCCTTGTTCATATTAATTGCCTCGTCGAGCGCACTTATCGTGTCCCTGTACAATTATAAATGATACAATTTACAATGAAATTAATTTGTTTATTATGAAATGATTTTAAATAGTATAAACACGTTTATAAATTACCAATAAAATATATTTATTAGTTACAATAAGTACGTAAGAATGATAAACTTACTGGAACGCTGTAATAGCTTCCTGATTTCGTTTCAAAACAAGAAGTGTTCTTGCTCTTCTTTCTAGGACCTTAAACCTCAAATGTCGAGGGTAGCCTAATGCTAGACAGCGTCGGATATCTGCAAGCGTCTCTTCCATATTGTTCCAAATGGTTTAACGCTGCTGATCTATTCGCCAAAACTATTGAAAGCTCTTCAGCTATAAATTGATTATTAAAAATTGTAATTAAATATTTTTTAACTTCTCTAGTAGCACGCAAGTTGCACGTGTACCTAAGTAAAATGTATGTAAAAGCGTAACTTTACGATTTAATCATAAGTGTTTACCTAAGTATTGGAAAAATTATAAAAATCGGGACCAAAACCAATACCAAAAAAATTGAAAGCACTTAAATTACGAGTAATTGAGCTGTAATTAAAACGAAAGTCGTACAGAACTTACTTTCTTTTTTCGGCATAAATAGCATGCTATGGCTATAAAGTTGCAATGCTTTCCCCCAGTCTCCCAGCTGCACTGCCTTGTTACCTTCATCCTTCAATTGTCGCGCTTTATCTAAATCTTTCTTTACTGGAAACTCTCCTCCAGTTACACATTTTTCAACATCAGCTGCGAGATTATAGTTTCTGATGATAGGTAGGCTGCATAAATACGACGCACGTTTCGCATTTGTTTCTAAATTGGCGAAATTATTTCTTGTCACGTCGTCGATAGCACTGTTTATAGTTTCATGAAATATTTTGAAGAAACCTTCGTTTTCTTTCGACATGATATACGTATCACAATATCAACAAATGATACTATCAGTATAACGCTTGACTTTTTGCTTTAATTTTTGTTTAACTTTACTGAGAGGTGGCACTGTATTTCACATAGAAATAAACTATTGTAATTTAAGAAATGGAATTAATTAATTACGAAAGAAATTACAGGTTAGAATCGACTTTAACGAACCGGCACATGGCGACTGCAGTACTGTTCCGTATTTCTATTTTTACATCTGGGTCGAAGATTCTTCTCGGCATCTCTCGACGTTGATGGGAATTCGTATTCTGTATTATTATATCAATTATGAACATGTTTTATATGCTTTTATTACTTCCATTTAATAAGATATAAGGTATTTCAATTTTATTAATTTTAAATATTAGTAAGCAGTCTTATCAGTCAGTTTTAGGAAAACTATAAAACGAACTTAAGTATTTTTTTCTATGTAGGTAGAATTTTCCAAAATATCTTTATCTTTATCATTTTCGGATTTATTTCGATTATCGGTGTTATTTAAATCATTAGACTCAGAAAACATAGGACCGATCAGGTTGATGAAAATAAATACAAACTTATGTAAAGAATGGATGGATGATATTCTCATATAAATATTTTTAACTTGATGCATTAGATTACCTCGTAAGAGATAATGCACTTTAATTTTATGCCCAACAAAGGCAGTATCATTATATCTATAGTGTACAACGTAATAAGAGCTTATTAAAACGACGTCGCACGTGGAAAAAACTCAAACAGTCAGAGTTTTCTCGGATCTTGGATGCCTATGCAGCTTCTAGAGCGTGATCTGTATATTTTTCTCAGAAATAAGGAAATGTCATATCATATAGCTGCTTAGATTCTCTGTAATTATGCACTGCGTAAGGACAAGACTGCTAACTATTGCGCAGAAAAAATTGCTGAAATTATTATAATGTGTAGTAATTTTATTGTTACGTAGAATAAGTGATGTCACGTTTTTAACCTATAAGTAATCTTCCATTGTGTTCATGTAATTTAATTAAGGGTTTGTATGTCTAATCCTACCATAAATATGGCTGTTCATTCATTGAGTTAAAACAATAATTTCCTCCCTATTATAAAATCATTTTAGTTAATTTATTTTAATTATACTCAATTGTTATTGAAATTTGTTCACCTTATGTTTGTCAATGGTTCTTGGTATTTATCATAAAAATATAAACGAAAAATAAGCGTAATTCAATTTTATTGTACATCTTCTTTTCCTTTTCTGTATACCTACCTACTCCAAAGTGGTTTATGACAGAATGTAGAGACTAAAAGATAGAGTAATAGAATTGCTTGAGACATTGACTTTGACTTGGAGATTTGCTTTAATGTCTTAGTTACCATAAGTATGACTTGTTCTCTTATTCATATATTGGAATAACCTTTTTCTAGTCTAATCTTGCACTTATCCTGATCTCAAAAACCCCTAAGGTCTAACGACACTTAAGTTTGTAAAATCGAATTTCCCTCGCTCAAAATATCTAAAAACTAGATACCCAAACGTCACAATACGATTACCTATATACCTACTTATAAGATAAATTGCAATCATATGTAGGTAAAAAATAAATTGGAAGATTCCATATGAATTTTGACATCATTTTTTGTTGGTGCGGAGCTTGCTTTATAAATAAAAAACAAGGGAACATTATAATTGTTTTATTCCTTTCCACAACAGTTTATCTTAATCAGATGGTTCACGTAGGTAGCTTTGCGAATACGTAGAATTTGCCAAGGTTACGCCGTCTTTCTGTAAAACTTGCAACGAAGGTTCTAGAAAAGAATTAGGAAATACATTTAGTTCTGATTTGAGATATTACAAGTTTACAACGCACGATCATAAGATAGATTAAGTAATTGCATTCGAACGAATGAATCATTGTGTTTGCCATCGATCGCGATTTTTTATGGTTTCTATAATAATTATGGTCGAAGTACTAATGATAAAATTAAGTACCTACCTACATATGGCATTTCAATTTTCTTTGAAAGTAACTATTGTAGTTATGTAAATCATCACATATACCTACCTACCTACATCAGATGCAAAATAGGTAGGTAGGTAGGTAGGTATGTATGGACGAGAATAAAAATAATTTAGCAATAATAGAGATATGATCTTGGACAAATATAAATCCTTTAGAAATGGAATCCATAACATCCATTACAATTAGACTCCACAACTGCCTTTTTTACCTAGCAGTATAAATCTCACCAGGCTAACAAGTTATGATATTCAGACTCATCGTAGACGTATACTCAAACGAAAACCATGCTAAACATTAAATCCAGTTCTGTGAGCCTGATTGATTAGCAATTACATAATACAGGTAATTATATCCTAAGTTACGCGTTCGTTCTGGTGGCTGCCCGCGCTGGTTATTGTCACGGCATTATGCTGTGATCTGACTTGCCTATTATGTATTGATTACTCATGCGAAATATACGAGTGAATATACGAGTAAATATATAAAGTTGGTGATCCATTTGATTTTTTAATATACTTCTAACTTCCTTTGCTAGCCTGCGTTCAAGTAGCTGAAAATGTAACGCCGTTTACCATAATATTTTCTTCAAACTCTACTAGTAGGTATACATAATAAAAACGTGGTAGAGAATGGTGCAGAGTGACCAATTCCAGTTCCAGTTCCAGTTGTAAACTGACATACTTATTTATACAAATCAATAAAATTGAAGTGTCTGTTTGTGATTTAAAAATATATATTTTTACTGGATGCATGTGAAAATATACACGATACCTACCTATAGCAAAAATGCATTTTTTTGTCTGTCTGTCTGGCTCAGGTAATCTTCCAAACGAAACGATTTTCACTGGAACGGGACTTTCACTGGAAGATTGCTGAAGGTGTAAGGTGTAACATAGACTACTTTAACTTTTTTAATAAATACATATTAAAAATATTTTTTCCTTTTTAAACGCGGGTGAAACCGTGGGGATCAGCTAGTCTAACCATAACACAAAAAGTGTTGCATGCAGTCAAATGATGTAGTAGCATACTTCTCAAATATATTCTAAAATTTTATAAACTTTTATTACGTGTACGATCAAGCGTGTTCCGAGTAGAGACTATAACATCCTCGTAATTCTTAAAGATACTAGCCCATCACTGGGATCGTAAATCGTAATGATATCGCTGCTTCATAAACGTTTACATTGTTTGTGTAGCTTAAGGCGATTCATTAAGATACTTTGTATAAGTACTTCGGAATACATTTATTTCTCATTATGTCTAAACCTGACATGTATTACAATTAACACCTAGGAGCAAAATTTTCCTGAAGTCGTGATACGACATACATCAAACTAACATTTAGCATACGTGTAGCGACTAATCAATCACATTTTGTTATTATCTTACATTATAGAGGTATGTGATTATAAATAACTTCGCACCACTTGTATAATGGTGTAAATCACTCTGTAATAGTAGATTCGTAGTATTTTAAAACCTTAGTGTTAAATAACGGTGTAGCGTGGTTCCGGGTTCGATTTTTCAATTATGACATACATTTTAGATTAGTTAGGGGTAAGAATAAAACAAGTTTATATTATTCTTTGCAAGATTCTGCAGTATGGGTAAATAATCCAAATTGGTTTTGAGCTTTTCAGACATTTGAGAACTTGTTCGTATTTGTAGGACTAATACAAATACCATATATACATCAGCATCAGTACCATAAATACACCAAATACGAACGCCTGATATAATAGCTAAATTAAAATATGTAGTTAGATCATGTACCTACTCATGAGATAAAGTATAATGTTTACGTCTGTAATTATTTTATCAAAAGATATGAAGTGGGTAGGTAAAAATGACGTATTTAACCAATACACGATTATATCTAAATTAGGTCTACATATATAAACATAAAACTTCATTCGTAAGATCTTTATCTCAAATCGTAGGTACAACGTAGCCAATTTTCCTTGACGTGGAATAGTAAACAGTAGAATCATTACAACGTTATAAACATTAGGACACCTTCCGTCTGTTGAGCTGTTCACGTATGAACACGTTATCATTCCATAACGAGTGTAATGTCCGTTTATCCAGCAATTAAGTCGTAATGAGGTAATAAAGGAAGGCAAGGTGATCTCGTCGGTATGCACGCCGCAGCCGTCCCCGCGGATGGGAGCGCGCGGCGCATCTCAATGCGACCGAAGTCGGCTTGCTTCCGACTTGTTTGGCGGACTTTTACGTTACTTATGTCTTCTAGATTGTTTAATGTTATTGTTTTAGTAAACGTCTTCTGCGAGCCACGATATCTGTTGTGTAAAGATACCCGTAAGAAACTCTACATACTTATAACATAAGCCTTTTATTGCAGTGGACCGAAAATTATTTAATTAGATACATAATTACATATCTACTAATCATAATATATATTATTTCATTTGGGAAGCCACGCAATAATAATATACATGCATATATCTATATTCTATGTACCTATTAATGATTTATTTAGGTAGTTTTGACCAAAGTTTCGGGAATTTCCAATTTCGCATTGTTTAAGGATGTTCGTAGCAAACTGGATTCATAAACAATGAACAATGTATTAGTAATGTAGCTAAACACCTTATAGTAATTAGGCATGTTCAAAATACCGAATTCCATGATCATTTTGTCGAATAGTCGAAGTTATTGGATGTGTCAACCCAAATACCACTACTTAGATACCTACTGAATAAAATAAATTACAATAGTGCCACCGTAGTTGAACCACATAGTTTTACCACATTAATATTATAATAACATCACTAATGAGGCATACGCACCATTAAATTTGTTAAGCACGATCTACAACGAGAACGTGCGTAAATACCAGTAGATCTATGAATTATTACGATAAATAATGTAGTAAAATTCACGACCTATGTAGAATTTTTATCGTGGGTATAACATTAAATGTAGATAAATTAGATATGAAAATAAAAGTGTCTAAAAAATTCGCAGTTGTTATTATCATTTTTCACAGCTTTAACTTATTAATAAATAAAAATGTTCCTTTTTTGTAAAAGAAGTGGATAAGATCGTTTTTCTCACGACATCAGTAAAAGAAATATTATTTGTAAACATATTTGATGTGACTCTTTATTACTATAGTTTCTCTTGGCCAAGTAGGTCTTCCGGTCATATAATATAAATAACATTTTGTCAAAATAATACGTATCAAGGAAAATAAAATTGCTTTTTTTTGAAACCTCGTGGTTACCTAACTTATTATTCAAAAATATTTTGACAAAACCTTAAATGTCAAGGTAAAATATATTTATTATGTATCCGCAATGGTTTCCCTAAATCAATATTCAATGTACCTACAGGACTTCTTCCGCTGTCATTGGCAGATGATTCCTTCCTTAACTTACAAGTAATTAGAGTTTTCCTTAATCACACTCAAGTTCATAACAATGTAACTGACAAAACAAGTCAGGACTTAACGACAATAAATTATTTTATCTTGAGGATGCAACATAACGTACGGAAGTGTTCAATAGAGGAAATGCAGATTTATTTGATGCAAGTTTACTTGATTGTCTTGAACTCTTGAACCAAATTATGTATCGTTTGTAACAATCTCCATTTTGAAGTAGGTAGTTGTACAATTAACAGATTTACGGAAATCAGAACGCAGGAAAACGAGATGTGGACAGTTTATTCCGTCGCGGAATACAGCAGTCTTCATCTATAGCACACTTCTTTGATAGAACAAGTATTACCTACCATGAATATATTTATGTCATCCCGGCGTCTAAATTTCAGAGAACAACTATCGAACTGGATATAACCAGTTCTAGTAACGTACTTCTAAGTAGATTATTACATCTTTTGTTCTAAACCACAAAGTTGTTTGTTATTATTTAATTAAAATACACTTCCTTTGCATTTTCCCGGAAGGAGGAGGAAAATGGCCGACCCTTCATCATTTGCGCGCTGAATAATTGTTATGAGTTATTGTTGTCTTCCTGAGACCACTGTGTGGCCTCTAAACCAGAGGTATTTATATTTCTTACTTCACAATGTGATTGACCATGTTTTAGTCATGTGCATGACATTTATTTTTTGCTTGAGACAGATTTAGCAAGCTGTTTCCAAGACTTTAGATTTATTTAAATTTATTTCTATTCTAAATTCTGTGTAAAGGTTACCAAAAGGTATTTAGGCCTGCATTGCAATCTTTTTAATTTAAGATATGACAATATCTACATTATCACGAATTAAGTGATCTACGTGGCCGGTGGGAAACGTAGATCTATTTACCATGCCGTATTGATTTGCCATATAAAGGGTTTCAAAATCTTCAATTTCCGGCGAGGCAAACATTTAAATTATGAGTTATAATTTATTTTTTGGGTTTGTCTATGAGCTCTTGTTTTTGAATAACTCCGTCATACCCATGATCGTAACACTATGAGTGAGAAAATACTAATACTATACTGGTAAAAGTTACCTATGTTTTATTTCTCAAGGTGACTCAATAAAGAATTTAATTTCGTATTGTTTAAAATTTTAAACAATTACCTATTGCGTATCATCAAAATCAATCAGCAAATCAATCTCTAATAATTTTCACTAGTTTATAAAGCGTATCTACGGTAGCTATTTTAATCGCAATCTATATCTAATCAATATTATCCGTGCATTACTTATACTATTATATAAATGTAAAGAAGACTAGGCCATAGTTACTGATAACGGTGTTTACATACGGCGACCTCATGTAGCTTAGAGAAATATTTACTTTCCAAACACCAGATAGCCAGAAGACGCGCCGACAAAGTTATCATGGTATTCGTGATGTAAATCACACGTACCTATCACGGTCAGCCTCTGTTATCATTATTACTTTCACCCCTCAAAGTTAAGGCGCCGGTTGCTAATTTCGCAGATGATCTGATAATGAAACAATGTTTTCGTTGCGATAACACTGTTATCACATATACGGTAACTTACAATCTGACATTGAAGATGTTTAATATATGTTTTTCTAGTGCTGCATCAGATTTAGATCTCTCGATTTTAAAATGTATTTGTATATTTTATTCCAATTATTTATCTACCTAAAAATTTATGATGGCATGGCAGATGTTAAAATTTGAAGCATTTAATGCTTCCCTTAATTTTTCATAATCGAAATATAGATTTTTTATCTTATTCCAATTATCTATCTGAAAATTTATGATGATATTGCAGATATTCAGATTTCAAGTATTTAAGACCTCACTTAGTTTTATATATTCCAAATTTCTATTATTTTTATACTAGCTGAGAGCTACTTTAATCGAGACAATTCGGGCTCGGGCTCGGGCTCGGGCTCAGGCTCAGGGCTCATTTTCTGATTTCTGGGTCGCGTACACGCGCCGAAACTAAAGCCTACGGACGGTAATTATATAATCTGCCATTGGTAGCAGGACATAAAAATACACTCAATATGCCATTAGGTATATTAAAACGATTGTATGATGCGCTATACAGAAGCATCAATTACCGATACATCTTTAGTTTAAAACGCATATCATACCATAGCGTGCAGTCATAAGAATTAAAACGAAATAATCTGCGCAGTAAATCAATTTACACATTTATAAATGTTAATATTGCAGCGTAAAAACCTATGAGTAGAGTAATGTGGATTGAGTACGTAATGTTACATTACTAATGTAACAATTGAGTGACTGGACGATTTGATTTAAGCGCTTCCGTTGTTTACAAGATTGCGTTATAATTACGGTCTAGAAGTTTTCAGATACAAAAGATGTAAGTATAACTTTTATACATGCACGTAGATGTGCTGCATTCGTTAAGAAAGTATCTTTTATTTCTTACTAGCTGATCGCCGCGGTTTCACCCGCGTTAAAAAAGTAAAAAGGAATACTTATGTAAACGTAAGTTACAGCCCGCGCTCCCGCGAAGGATGTGCCCTGCGTAAAGTTACCTATGTTACGCCTTAGATCTTCAGCTATCTGCCAGTGAAAGTCCCGTAAAAATCGGTCCAGCCATTTAGAAGATTAGCTCAGCCAAACAGACAGACAGACAGACAGACAAATTTTTTTTTATTGCATTTTCGTTATATGTATCGTGCTGTGGTATCGTGTATACTTTCATATGCATTAAGTAAAAAAATATATTTTGAAATCACAAACAGAAACTTCAATTTTATTTATTGGTATAGATGAAATTTCAGCAACAACTGAATTTCACCTGATGGTCACTG